>JAUZND010012086.1:0-28577 GCA_034780555.1 Coelogynopora nodosa | reverse complement strand
TATAAAACTGTTGTATCTATATAAAACTGTTGTATATATATGAAACTGTTGTATCTATATAAAACTGTTGTATCTATATGAAACCGTTGTATCTATATGAAACCGTAGTATCTATATGAAACCGGAGTATCTATATGAAACTGTTGTATCAATATGAAACTGTTGTATCTATATGAAACTGTTGTATCTATATGAAACTGTTGTATCTATATGAAACTGTTGTATCTATATAAAACTGTTGTATCTATATGAAACCGTTGTATCTATATGAAACTGTTGTATCTATACGAAACTGTTGTATCTATACGAAACTTTTGTATCTATATGAAACCGTTGTATCTATATGAAACCGGAGTATCTATATGAAACTGTTGTATCTATACGAAACTGTTGTATCTATATGAAACTGTTGTATCTATACGAAACTGTTGTATCTGTATGAAGCCGGAGTATCTATATGAAACCGGAGTATCTATACGAAACTGTTGTATCTATACGAAACTGTTGTATCTATACGAAACTGTTGTATCTATATGAAACTTTTGTATCTACATTTATATGAAATCGTTGTATCTATATGAAACTGTTGTATCTATATGAAACCGTTGTATCTATACGAAACTATTGTATCTATATGAAACTGATGTATCTATATGAAACTGTTGTATCTATATGAAACCGGAGTATCTATAAAACTGTGATATCTATAAAACTAGTAGATCACTCAATTTTAAACTTATAACTTCCATTAAAATGTAAAAATATTGTATTTTTAAATAACATAGTAATGTTCATATAATGTATATGTGTACATTAATAACATACATAGTTCGTTAAATTAGTATTATAAATACTTAAAGATTGATATTAATTTCCTTATAAATTCTTCTAATAAATTCAAAAAATTTAGGCACATCGGAAATGTTGTTATATTGAAGACCAAATGTTTGTTTAAGCTGTGTATCATTCCTTGTACACAGCTATATATCAAATTTTAAAAGAGATTTATAATTCTCCATGCAGTGTTACGATATGTCTGTGTATGTAAGTTACTATATGTGCATGATTCTTACTCTAATACTACATTAATATGTTGATTACTGTTTTTATCAAAATTATCGTCATCTATAGATTATTTACAGCGTATGCAATATGCCTTGTTTTTAAAAATGCAGGGACTTAAAATTATTTTTAAAAATTTAGCATTATATCAGAAAAAATTCTGAAAATCGTTTTCCTAGTAATATTATTTAATATATTATTTTTTGATTAAGTTGTTTAATTATATATAATAAAATTTGATCAGATAATATACAATGTAGTAATACTAATAATATAGTAATACTTTTACATATTTACTATGCATTTAACCTTTTCATTTTTTTCATATTCCATGCTTTTAAAATTAAAAATAAACATTTTTAATATTTTGCTTACGCATAAATTTTCTGCAAATCACTTTTACAAACCGTTCAGTCACTTTATATATTTATAAATTTCCTGCAACATGTCATGCAAGAATTACTCTTTTAAATCATGCATGATTTCTTCTTGTATAAAAATTAACCCTTAGTATACCTTAAGAAGTAAGCTGAACCTTAAAATGAAATGAAATATAACGATGCAGTATAATGAAATACAAAAATATATATTTTTATAAATAAAATTAATTCAAAATAAATGAAACACAAGTACTTGAAATTAAAGAAGTAATCATCTTTGAATAAACTTAATTGCATCCATTTGTTGGTTTTGTTCTCTTACACGGTGACGGTGACGATGACGATGTTGACGTGTCATCATTTTTCGAAGCATTTTGTCGTTTACAGTTCTCCTTGGGAACAAAGCCACTTAAGTCACATGGTGTCGTAGCGGGAGAGCATGGCCTGGTTGTCTTTTCAATTTCTGTAGTACACAATGTGACCGTAATGCTAGAACAATTTTCTTCGACCTCTTTTTCTGATCCAATGAATGGTGTATAAAGTTTTATTATCTTACTACCAGATTCACTTTTCTTGCACTTGTTGACCTTCTTGGGGGGACACGTTTCTTTGCATTCATTTTGTCGTTTCTTCATTATTACTCAGTTTATTAATAATTTAGGTAATTTGTTTGACAGAAAATAAAAAACGTAAACAATAATTTATATATCAATAAAAAAATTAAAATCTGTTCAAATTTTAAATATTTATAAATAATGCATAGAGATCGAGAAAATTAACGAATCAATAATTCATTCAAAAACAACAAATTAAATAAAGTTTAACAAATTAATAAATAAATTAATTAATTAACAAAGTAAAACAAATCCGATGTCTATGAATTAATCCTAAAATATATCTATAAAATTATAAAGTGAAATTAAATTTTTTCGATTTTAAAATTGACATGTGATATCGAAGCATAACTCATTTTAATGGTGTCATATGAATTATTTTCGTATATTATATACAAGCATAACACACATAAATTTAATCGATAGAGTACAATTCAAGGAAACTGAAAAATAACTAAAGAATTTATAAAAATAATTTACAATACATTAATATGAAGAATATCATTCAATATTAAAAAAATCATAGAGTAAGAAATTCTTACTATTTATTACTCTATGCTAAACATAGTCCGTGAAAAACCACATTGTATGAGCAGAGATACAAAATAATTATAATTAATTTTCATCATTAGGCTACTATCAATATGATATATTAATATTTATTCAATTATACTGAGGAATAATAAAAAAAGAACGAACAGAAAACTAATTTTTAATAAATTATATACAATGTTTAATTTTGTGTTATTTGTAACACTAACGTTACATCTTTTTGCAGAGCGTGAAAAACTTACCGTCATTGGTAATCCAATAAAATACGTACTAATAAAGACGGTGGTAATAACGAACTATTCGTTTCAAATTATATTCGGAACCACAATGCAAATCATTCAGCATCAAACGATCCGTTGTCTTTTCGTTATGAGCCCATTAACCCTTAAATTTAGTTTTTGAGAAAACTTGAAAATTGTCTTCTGGAATCAGCTAGCAGGATAACCCCTATAAAGCGGTTACTGCGGAGGATATTATGTGGGCGCATTGATTAATTATTGAATGCAATCCGCTATCCTCAACATTCAAATAATCACGTAAAATATATTAGTGTTTTTTGATGAGTGAAACATTAAAAAAATATTATTATATTATAGTTTGTATTGCAACTATTCGACTAAAATGTAAGGTTAGAACTGCCTAATATATTATAAAGACGCAAGTATTATAAGCACGAATCCTGAATTGAAAAACAACTCCAAATAAATATATTTAATTTCAATGTAAATTTTGAAATAGATTAACAATCATAACACATTTCACTAGCATTTAATTAATAAACAAAATTAATAAAATTATTCAATTCTTTCTTTTATTTCTTTAGCTACGTGACAATATATCTATTGTAAATGATCACGTTCTTCATTTAATTATTTATATTCGGCTACATTAATATAATAATTATAACCCTGAATCATATATCATTATGGATTACTTTTAAACATTATTGGGACCCACCACAATAGTAAAAATAAATAGAAAGGGCACTAACTAATATATTATTAGATGAGCTAAGTTACAGCTATAACAAACAAAATATTATGTTAAATATATACGCATTTAGGCTCTATATATGAGGTATTGAAAAAGCAAATAGGCTACTAACTGCATTATACTTTTTAATATCTGAACTTTAAACTGAATTAAATTAGATTTAAATATAGAACTATTTGGTGTAATATATATCATGCAAGGGCCTAGGGAAAGACATTAGAGTGGGTTTCAAAATAAGGAGCTAAAAATGGACACATAATATCGTGGGAAATAACCATATAGGAAAAATCTGAGTGCGCTAAGAACATAACTTTATCTAAGGGGAACCAAGATAAAAATTTACGATGTGGACACCGGAGAATTTTATTAAATCTGTTTCAACAACATACAAATAATAAAATCCGAAATAAAAAGCAATAAGAAATTATAATTAATTAACGACAAAAATTTATTATTCTGTTATTTTTATCACAAACAGCTACTATCGTAAAAATTTAATTTTAGAACATTCACATTCACATAAATAATAATTTATTCTTTAGTTAGGTACCTATTTTTTGTCAATTCAATATTTACCTACATCAAATATATTTTTTAATAAAACGAATTATCTGAAAATAACTTGACTTAATTAATAGAATCCTCATACGTGTAACAAATTAAATACATTATTTATTATACATTGTCAATACCATTAAAATTCAATACAAAATTAGGATTAAAATAAATAGATCTAATTATAGTTATGAAGTCAACAGCAATATATGTTATATTAATATGTACATTGGAACAAATATTTAGCATACAACTGAGCATACAAAGACCGTGATTATCTATGTTCTATCTAGATTATATAAATGTTCCTACCATGCACATATCTAATGAGAGTAGGCCTATTGATGGTATTAATCACAGTATAGTTACATAACAATTAAAAAAAGTCTTTTGAAAAAAGATCAAAAAACATATATTACAAAAACGTGTCAAAAATATAGATTATAGAAAAAATAATCAAATATGCTAAGAGGAAACTAAATTTTAACCTTAAAAATTTATTAAAAAATTAAAAAATATGTTGATAATTAAGTACCATTATGGAAAGAAAAAGCTAAAATGATTTGATTGTAAAAGAGATACTGTCATAGGGGAGGAGCGACATATTATATATGGAAATTATGATTCAACTGCATTAACAATTGAGCGCGGTTTCGTGTGCTGCAGAATCACATATTTTCAATAATGAGATGAAAGATACCAGCAAGATAACACTGATAATAGCAAGAAGGGAATACACGTGGGCGGTTACGATCAAATCAAGCTCAAATTTGCCGAAACATAAGCGGAGAAACTGCCATTTAGTCAAGAGGAATCATTGAATTCCTAAAATGAATTGCAAGTTGTATGAAGATCAGCACTATGAAATTTAGGTTGTTTAATTGTCCAGTATATTCTTCATCTTAAACATTAAATAACTTAATATATAAGTGACATTATGCAATTGTAGACTACAAGGTAGTAAAATATTAAATAAATTATTCTAAGTAGTATTACGTCATCATACTATTCAATTAAAAATAAATACAAAATATATATTACAAAAATATTACACACTGACTACAGCTATAAGTACAGACTATAGAAATTACAACAACAAAAATTGGCCACTATCATATGATACTAAAAATAATAATAATAAATGATAAGACATATTTAATAAATAGCTTAGATAACACAAATTTTAAATAATAATAAGTTAGACTAACAAAAGTAAATAAACGTATAATTATTTCATTCTTCAAGTAAAATAATTATCGATACTTATATAGACTATTATTTTAATTTATATTATCCTGTCCCAACTATAACCGAAGATCTCTAAAGTCCGATTTTCTGAAGTCAATATCCTAGTGGGGGCATTTGTAAGCCAGTAGAAAGTATTCACGCATATAAAATCCCAAATTACAAAAATTATCTCCAGCCTATATATTACATTGAGATCAGGTTCCAATCAGAATGACGTCCAATACTCATTAATACTATGCATTCGAATCTAGAAGAGGATATATATCATAGTACGTTTCTAAGGATCCCTATATAATATAAGCCTTGTGAAATAATTTTTTTAAGACTTGTGCAATAAGCCTTAAGAAATCATTTCCGAAAATTAAGCTTTTCTTAAATGAAGAATACTATAATTATTTCAATTGTCTACTATAAGTGACATATCCCACTCAATGGGGCGTATGAATAAAAAGTTAGCTTCGACTTTTATCTAATATTTTAAGTTTAAACTTCAATATTTATGAATAAAAACTAGACATAGTTTAAACTTAAAACTTATGAATAAAAAGTTAGTTTCCGCTTATATTATAGTTTCGGCAACAATTCTTATTAATGCTAAATATAAAAATTCATATGAATAAAACACAAGTCGAAGCTTAAAAAAATAGTTTAAACTTAAATACTTTTAAGCACCGATTTATATTATCAATATACAATTAATTATATTACAGTTTCAGATCCAGGATTTTTCAAAAGGGGGTTCCCAGTCAATCTACGGGCGCACCTGAATACCCGGGAAGTCTGGGGGCCAAGCCCCGAGCGGGGTCCAGGGGCGGAGTCCCTAATTGTCACGGGGTTATAGGAAATATGCAACTTTCTAAAATTAAATTAATAATTTTATTATAAATTATAATATAATTATAAATTATAATATCATAATAAATTATAATATAATTTATCGGTAATCGGTACCGATTTTTTTTTAGCGAAAATGCTCATTATATTTTTATTTAAATTATTCAAAATTGTGTGATACGAAATGCGCAATATTTGAAATATATCAATCATAATCTAGTTTTTGTCGACAGTTTCGCTCGGGTAATACTCATTGTACTCCTTAATAGACAATTAACTGTTAAAAAGTAATTATTATTTTTCATAGTGTTCAATTAAAATTATTGTATATATATATGTCCCTATGACAATTAAAGCATGCTCTTTGACCTCACTGTCACTGAAATTGAAAATAGTGTGTCAGTGTCACAAAGTCAAAGACAAAGTAACATTTTCACTTTTGGTTGTTGAATACATTCGTTGTGGTTACCCAAACTTAATATTTGTTTATCCGTAAATAATTTGTATTGCCTAAATGTACCTAAATAATCACACTCCATTGTGCTTATTTCAACTTTATTATATGGCTAAGCCTAAGGCTAAGTATATTATTGTATTTGGATAATATGGTGGTGAATTTTCAGCTTTGTTGAAAGTATGAGTAAATGACAATGTCAATGAATGGAACAATAGTAAAAGATGAATACTTATATACACTGCAGTCACGACTCACAGCCAATGTTTGAAAGGAGGGTTGAGCCTTGACTTTGAGGGAATTACACACATAAATAGACACATTTTATTGAAGTTAATTTTTTTTAATTAAAAAAAATTTGAATTGATTAAATTATGTTAGGTAGTATTACTATTACATATTATAACATGTTCAGTATATTATATACATATATCTGTAAAAACTGAAAATCTACTAATTTACAGTTAAATGGTTTGTGACTGCATGCCTTTAAAAGATACATAGATTTAGCATGTCAGTAATAATATTTTGGTACATATAATTTTTTTAAATTATAATTTATATATATTTAAAAATTAAATAATAAGATTATATTAAAATTAAATATCATAGCCATAGGCCTATATTAATAATTAAAAGATAAATATATTGCTTATTTTTACTTATTTAAATTTGAAATATTTATTAATTTATAAATATACAAATATTATTATAATCTACTGAATAAATATATTGTAGACTGATATCAGTCTGATCAATTTGTATTATTATATTAGAATGACTGATCTGGAATATTGTTTGAATTGGTTATCTTTCCTAAGACCTTTAATGATTTTTAATAGTCATCTATGCCATTTTTTATAGATAACTAAACTTTGATAAGATTGTTACCAAATAAACTTTTTGTACTCTCTGACAGTATGCTGTTTCATATTATCATTGATGCTATTATTTAATGCTATTTTATATCACTGTCACTCATTACTTCTATATTTAGTTCTCAGAAACTAGACATGACATGTATATAATTTTCCAGCATCTGTTTAGTATACTTCAAATTCTACCTGATCAGACAACATTTTCATATTTAGTTCTTCTACACCTTCATTAATAATACTGTTTTAAGTTTGACAAATATGAGTGACTGAAGTGACTGAAATTGAGTAGTAAACTAATTAATGGGTGACTACAATGCAAAGTATGCTAATCATGTAGTAAGTGCTGGCCATGTTTCTAAATTATATAGCCTCAATAGAAATCATAGCCAATAAGTGAAAATAATGTATAACAGCCAATATGAAATAAGGAGTTTTATTATATTGTGTGTATTCTTATATTTTTAATTGTTTTCAGTTATTAATGATTTTATGAATTATTTTGATTGCAGTACTTTTAGAATTTTAGTAAAATATGCCATACAAGAATAGTTTGTAGCAAGAAAGCTTAGAGTAATATATAATTTTTCAATAGTAAAAACTCCAATACTTAATTTTTTTCAAGCATAACATTTCTTATTTATATAACCAATTGATTCAATCCAGGTTTGCTGATATGCCACCTATTTTTTAACTTAAAATCATTATAGTTAGTAAACTAATTTTTTCTGACTTTTAAACAGCATTGATAATTTTTGTATAATTTTTGTATATTTTTTAATATTTCTAAATCTTTCAAAATTAATTTAACTGCAAAATGCTTGTTAAATATCATCTGCTACAGTTTCCACATGTCATAAAATCATTATATTGATATGTATGACATCATCATTGATTAAATTACAAACTGATTAAGAATTAAAAATTTTAATCAAGATTAGCCACATAGTAATTTTCTACTTGTTTGAAAAACTCACTCTTTATGTCCTTAAATACTGCAGACACACATGAGCCAAAGTAGTTACACTTACCTCCATATCTAGCTATAAGCATTTATTCCTTAAGTAATTATTGCAAGCATAGACAGTATATATGTACACAAAACTATTTTTATGTAATAGATATTTAGTTATTGTATCTAGAGAAACATGTTGATAACTTTATCCATCCTATAGGATTAGAACTAAGTAAAACAGAATAGAAACCTCTATATTTTCTCAGAAAGTTAAAATGTCATTAATTTCTTCACAAATATGAATTCCATTTTTCATGAAACAACTTATCAGAAGTAATAAAAAAGCAGGATGAAGAAAACTTTGGTGTTACTCATTCTATATTGGATCTGTGTGATAAAAGAAGGGGAACTATAAAAGAGCAACAATGTAGACTTTACAACAGTCTAACAATACAGGTCAACAGTACAATATTAAGGAATATGGTGAAAGAAGCCAAAGAAACTTGGATAATCTAGTAGTATAACATCATTGATGAAGGCATGAAGTAAGGGGATATCAAAGCTTATTATGCCATGCTGAACAAGAACTCAACAACCTAAGAACTTCATCATTGAAGACACTATTTGTAAACTCCTTACTGAAAAAATGACTTTTCTGAAAAGGTCTGAATATTGAAAAGACTTATACAACTACAAATTAAAACCGAACATAAGCATTCTGAATATTCCTATCAGCAAGATGATAACACAAATGATGCCTCAATTATGCAAAATGAAGTGGCAAAAAATTCTAGTCTTTCAAAGGGTATATATTACTAGAAGTAGACAACATATACACAGAGTTACTGAAGTATGGAGGTTCTGATTTAATAAAGCTATAAACTGAAGAGCTTCTTGCAATAGAACAGGCTGTATTCAAACCAAAAATAAGTATGTCAGATCAGATTTTCAACATTCATTTACAAATAAGGAACACTTTTGTCATCAGTACAACATCTATCATAACTTCATTAACTTCAAAAAGCTTTTGACAGAGTTTGGCATGAAGGGCTATTTAAAGTCTTACAGAGATACAATATTGATGATCATCTTGTACAGGTGATTAAAGCTCTATTGTGACCCAATAAGTGCTGTTATTCTAAACAACAAGGGGGGAGATTTATTTATATTTCACCAATTTTGTTTAATGTTTACCTAGAAAATAATACAGGAAGCTGTCAATGAACATCACACTACAATCCACATTAATGGTTATCCAATCTGTAACCTCCACTTTGCAGGTGACATAGACCTTATGGGATGCAGGAACTCACAATGCATCAAAAATGTATTGTATGGAAATCAGTCCTGAGAAGAACAAGGTATTAGTCAATAGTTTGAACCAGAATTCAAAAATGAATTTTTTTCTTGAATGTACAGAAACTAGAAGAGGTGAATACCTTCAAATACCTTGGTTCTACCATAATTATGTAAGGAAGCTGAAACCACGGAAATCAAGACAATACTCTTACTGGCCACATCATCTATGTCAAGACTTCACATCATTTGGAGCAGCAATAATATCATCTTACCATTAAATTCAGCCTTTTCAGATCCTTAGTAGTATCCATTGTTCTATATGGTTGTGAAAGCTGAACTTAAAAGCAGAAACTGAACAAAGAATCCAGTACAGACCTTTGGGAATACATGCTACTGGGAATGTAAAACAAACAAATTTATACAAAGAAAGATGTATAATATTAATGCAGTTGGTAAACAAAGCCCCATATTCACAATACCTGGTGAAACATCACAATATATCTTGATTTGGTCTTGTCTCCTGACACAATACTTTCTCAAATACCATTTTGCAAGGATTGGTGAATGACAGCTTTAAAGGAGTCAGACAACATAATATTCGGACTGACAACATTTGAGACTGGATAAACTGCACTATGCACTGCATTATACACTACACTCTATATACTGCACATATACAGTTAAAGATCCATAACAAAAGTACCATTCATCATGGCACAATGTGTGAATGCTTGTAACATGTTACTGACTGATTTATATTTAAAATTTTTTTACTTGGTAGATCAAATTGTATCTGATGACCACTGAGATTGTTTAACAAATAGTTAATTTTGATAAAATATTGAGGGGTGGAGTAACTGACTCCTTGAAACTGCAAGTATTTTGAAAAAGATAGAATAGATTTATTAATAAATTAATTAATTCATACATTTTTAATGAAATATTGAAGAAATAGTTATGTATGATTTTATGTTTAAAGTTTTGAATCAATAAATTGTATTTTTAGATAATTATTTGCTGTCTTTGTGGCAAATACATTCAAAATCAAATATCATTAAAGTTATGAGATATAATCCACTTTATTTAGTCAGGTGTTCCTTAAAATGAGTGTGGAGAATAGTTTTTTGTGTAAATTTTTCGTAATTAACAAATTTGAGGATTGAGAACGCATGTACTTCTTGTTTTACATCTTGGTTGTAAAGAATTTGACACATAAACCATTTAACTTTAATACATTTGGGAAAATGGTTTGTCTATCTTTTAATTAATAAAAGGAATTTAAGGCAAACAAAGTCTGTTTAGTTATTGGGTTCTTCATTGTTTTATTTAAAATATTATGGTATAACTGTTATATGCAAATATTGAATAGCTGTTTATTTTTTTATTACTTTTATACATACTATCTCAAATGCAGGATAATCAGTATTTAATTTTAGTCTGATGCAACTATATGTTTTAAAAATATATTTTAAATTATATTTATAGTCAAGTATGCTGTGAATTATATATTTTTAGAATGTCTAAACCAATCGAACAACCAGCTGTTCTCTGCCATGACTGCACCCAATTGGAACACAACCTCCCCCAGAATGGCCACAATCATCATCAACCCAACAGCACCAAACAGTATGCCCACCTCGACTATTCAGACTGCTCACCCGACGCCGGAGTGTTAAGACCCAAATTTCCTGCCTCTCTGCGTGACGAACAGCAGACCCGCCACCAGGATAACTCCATCGGTAGCCTTGGCAACCGTGGAGGTGGCGGCGACTCCCTGAAGAGGGGTGACGATCGGACCGTGCTGCTCACCAATCCTGATATTCCACTTGCTCTGGGATTGCCCAACTGTCGGGCTCTCCCCAACATACCTCGCATACCGAGGCAGCAGCGTGCTCTGGCAACATTTGACACAGTTATGAAAGGGCTCAAGTAAGTGGTTAGGCTATTATGCACCAGTTTGGAATATTTTCTGAGAGTGTAAGAGTTGTATGCCTATATCTTTGTTAATTCCCCTTGTAGATTGTCCGTGCCAACTAGCATTCGTAATATTGAGTATTTCAGTAATAGTGAATAGCCAAATCGCTGATAGTATATTGTTTATCCGTCGAGGTTGAAGGCGAATGTGATAAATGATTTAACATAGAGTGAAAAGAAGTTTGGTTTACATAATGAGTAATGTTTTGAAATAATACAGTTCTATGATAATATTTATATAAAAATATGTTATTTATTTTTATAACATGCATGTTTACACTGTTCTGTGTATTTATATTAAACAAGGTCAGCTTGGGAGGTATTGTCTGTTATTGTTTAATAAATTTAATCTATCATTAACAAATAGAATAACAAATATATATTTTTAATTACACATAAATTTAGGAAAACAGATAGTAATCTAAGAATTTAAAAAAATTGACGAAACATATTCAATATAACAACAAAAATTGTAAGCACATCTAATTAACTAACAGTGGATTGCTTAACACCTAAAATGATTTTTATATTACATTTGTTGTATACTTACATACAGTGAACATGACATAATGAACCCGTAACTCTTATGTTTAATGATGGTTCCAATCAATTTTATTAATTTATTCAATTAATCAGTTTGTGTGAGTGAAATTGTTTGCTTTCTTTTCTTATTATGTAATTGTGGTAATCAGATTACTATCTAATTATAAGCAGTTATGTAGGCAGCAAGATGTAATATGTACCTATAGTAAATTTAAATATGAGTACACATGAGGGGGTGGCTGTTTTCGCTAAAAGTCTTAACTTGTGAAAATTTCGGTAGGGAAGTGGTAACCTATTTGCGTTCATGTATATATGACTATTATCTTTCAATGTATTTAATCTATACAAAAAAGCCTTACACATTCTTAATTGGTTTTCATACTTTTTGTAACGCATTTACTTTGGTTTTATTAGTTAAACTTGAACTAATAGTTTAATACTTTCTATTTTTATTTTAAACCACAGCTCTGTGGTTTAAAATAAACTTTATATAACCTCTAGGTTATATAAATATGTAGCCCTATGCTATATTTACAAGCTAAATAAACTAGCGAGTCGATATTTTCTTGCGAGTAAGGAGTACTTACAGGATACTGATAGGAGTATAATAATCTGTCAGCATGAATCATGTAATTTGTGTTTAATCATGTACCGTGTAAAGTGTATGGTAACTAAATATACGTATGTACTATGATTTGTCAATTTTAAATGACGTGCTATAAAACCTACCATTAATTGTGTATTTAAGGTTATTCCGAAGTTCAGAAGCCCTGCACATTATAGTTTGTTGTCTTTTGAGTTAATTTTAATTCCGCTATTCTGAGTACATACTTAATGGTAGTTTGTATGAACCCTATTAAAAAATTTTTTAAATTGACTGTGTTTTATATTTTGAATTAATAAAAATTTAATATATTCAAAGTATTATCTTAATATAATTCTGCCCGTAGTTATTGAGTAACAAATTTGTGCTCATTATTATAAATAGTAAAACGCACTAACTACATTCTCTTCATTTTACGAGATATATATATATATATTATTGTAAATTGATTTAGTTTTGAGGTAAATAGTTGTATCAATAAACTACTTCAAATTCTATTATAGATAAACTGTTTGTTTCTTACGATATGTAGACAACACGTAGTGTCAGTCTTGATTATTATACGATATACATTTACTTACTATTTGGATGTTAATGAAATGTGTAACTTACAATTGTATATGTTACGAAACTGTCACTCAGGTTACCATTTAAAGTCTGTATCGATATCATATTATCAGTGGATTAATATATCTCTGTTAAAGATTAGGTTATAGTTGGATCGTCTTTTAATTTTTCTATTTGTATAATATAATATGTGAATATATAAAAAAAATCGTTTTATGTGTTTACAATAATTTTGGTTCAGTAAAATAATCTATTGATGTCCATATATGTTATCAATATATATATTTCAAACCATTGCATCAGAAATATTAAATTTTACAACAAACTTGCTGGTTTGAATAAACAAATTTATGTGAAAATTACATTTTCATTAATTATCACGGTAGATATCAATTAGCTCGTTTTATATAATATTTTTAAATTATCGTCTTTCATCTTGTCAGTGTTATATTCTGACATATTCTGATTTGTTCATTTTATTTTTTTCTAAAATTTGGTGATGTTGCTGTGTAATAGTTCATTAGATCGTATAGTGCATTGGAAGTTAGTGTGAATAACGTTCAAGGTGCTAATTTAATTATCTGTTTATATTGCATTTCTGTGCGATGTAAATTAGCTGCATATTTGAAATTAATACCTATCCTATTTTATCATGTTATAATATATTAAAAACATATTTTCTAAAACTATATAATAATGTTTATTGTTCTGTTTAGACAACCTTATATATATTTGTATCAAAATAACCTATAATTATAGTACACATTGTGTTAATTTTACAATTTTAATGTACAAATTTTAAGGTTAATTCCTTTTAATAATGCTGCTTGCCCAATTTAATATTTATGGTTTATCTTATAATACTTATTTTGATACAAATTCCCACATGTTTTCAATTGTCATAATGTTTATTTTAACATTGATTATATTGTAATCGTATCTATAGTTCAGTTTTGAAAGTCAAATGACATTTTTATTCAGTGTCATGATTTTCTTTATACGTTATTTGCTATGCTTTGAAAGTGACAACAATTAATGTTTAAGTGTGGTAATATGTTGTTGACATAACTTCTACTTGTATATACTATCTGTAATACTGAGCCACGTGTTTTGTGATGTGATCCTAAACAATGTCCTCTTTGTTTATTCTATACATATTTGTTCTTATTTACAACCAATTTGATGTTCATAAATTCAAGTTGACACAATTTCAGACAATGGACTTGTCTTTTTATCCTTAGCATTTTTTTGTTATAATAGCACTATGATGTATTGTATAAAGCTTATATTAGGCATTTAAAAATTATAACACAACATTTTTCAAAATAAAAGCATTTATTTTAATTAAGTGATATCACATCGTTATTTTCATTTTAACCGTCTTATAGTCTGCTATTCATTCAGTTTTTGTTTGTTATTTTCAAACATACTAATTCTATTTCTGCTTTACTTCCAATTTTAGAGAATGTATTCTTGCAACAGACGTAAAAATTCTACAACAGAAAAAAGATGCCAATGTCTTTATATCGCAAGACGTGAGTGAAATATTACATTTATTGATATGAAAACTCGTGTAGGCATACAACAGAAAAATTATAACTATAGTCTAGTTGAAGATTTCAACAGAAATTGATTTTGTTGAATGGTTGTCAACGCCATTGAGTGCTAAAATCGGGCTGCTGATGAGCACTTTTGTAGCAAAATTAAAACGTGAAAACTTTTAGTAATAAAATTTATACTTTTTAAAATTTGTATTAATTTTAATTCCTTTATTGTTTTGGGCTTTCGTATTACTTTGTTTCATCAAATTTTAACTACTTCACCAAATTACAAAATCTCTTAAAGTTCTATCCATGACCATGAAGCATGGAACCCATAAAATCGTAATTTTTTTTATTGAAAATACCTATTCTATAATTTATTCAGAAAATAATTTTTTGTTGTTTAAAATTCAAAGGAAAATTCGAACAGTATCCGTATCTTGTATTTTTTGAAGACTCCTGGGGTAACTTAAAAACCGCATATATTCATAAGCAGTAATTTATGTTTTTAAATATTTTTTTATGTAATAAATATCTGTCTAATTTGAAAAATTGTTTTTCGAGTCATTATATTAAAACTAAAGCATATACATTGCATTAAATTTTTTTTTTTATAGAATTCGTACACTTTAAAAGATAGCTTGCTTTGGTACTCTACAACTTGCGAGAAACCGCCTATTTATTGCGCGTTGACTATACGAATAAAGTACCTAAAAAACTTGTAATGACTCATCATACATTAAGAGAACTGATTCAAATTTCTTTTGAGTTAGAAAAGTACTTAGAAACCAATTGTATATATGTGTGTCCTGTATAAACAAATAAAAATATCTTAAATGTTTTAATATTTAATATTTGAGTTCAATTTCAAAATTTAATTATTTTATTTAATTTATATACATATTCTTCATCTTGATTCATAATCCGTTTACGACTTACTGCAAGCATTGTATTGTAATTGTGTGTTTCTTTTTGGTATTCTCACAACACAAGTGGCATATCATGTGAACATGTGATCTCACCAACTCATGTCAGAAAACAGAAAAAGTTTTTGCAAGCAAGTTAATCAACTTATTAATCAATAGGGTACCCTTTAAATGTAAGTTTATGTTACACGCACCTAATCGTATTTAGCAAATTACGGATTGTTGCACGGTATATATAATGCGTTATGTAATTAATACCGAGTGGTAGATTCGTCATACCAAAACCTGAAAATGTGTAATGCTATTTACGATTAATTTTATTGTAAGAGATTACTTTTAGTTTATTAGTGAGCTTTGTTATTGTTTTTCTCAAGTTACGATCGAGTATTGGAAATATTTAATGGATCGTTCTGTGAATAGTCAGAATAGATTATTTTATTTATAATTAAGAAGGAATTCAGGCGATGCGCGATAAAAGCGGTAATTCATATATTATAAAATTAGAACATATTATTTCAATACATATTATAGAAGTTTTAGACAAACTTAAGACTAGAGATATCAAAGTCCGATGTAAGGGATAGTCGTTGAAAGGCACTCTCAAATCTAGAATAAAATCCTTATTACATATACATATAACTTTTGTTTAGTTGGTCCCGTGCATCTCTCTTTTTTCTTTTGCTTTCCATATCTATGGTTAGTTCTATTAACATGTTAATATATAGTATTTAATTGTTCAATAAAAACGTTGTACTGGGTCCCTTTAAGTTTATTGTTGATCAGCTCACATGCTAGTATATCTGTTTTCAGGAGTGCTCTATGACGAAATTCAAAGATCGTCTTCAAAAACGATTGTCCATTGTAAGTTATTCAGGCTTATTTATCTTAAAATTATATTTAGTTTATTAAACGGACGTACACATAAACGGGAAATTGTGAAATAAATAAATGTTCTATTTGAAATGTAATCAATTAATTCGTATAAAATTTGATATTACCCTATGTTTAAAGTTAATTAAAATCTAATATAATAACATTTTAATTCTCAAAACAACTTTTTGTAAATATTATTTGTAAAAAGTATATTAAATTTTACATATAATATTTAAAACGGTTTTTCTGCTTATTAATATTAAATTAATGTTGGTTTAAAATGCTAAGACATAAGTTGATTGTCGGCATAGCTGCGCGAATAAGCAAACGCTATATATATTATGATCGTTTTATATATTATGATCGAAGTATGAACGCAGACATAAGTGTGCGTTCTGTCATTTCATATTTCTGCTTTCGTATTATTTACTATACAATATAGATCCTTATGATAGAAATAAGATATTATGCTATATTAAGGAATATTGCATTCTTCTGTTGCAGATTGAAGCTCTATACGAAGACTATCAATATGTGTTGCTTCTACGTGAAGGTAGGCTATACGCTGATATCCTATATACAATACGTAGTTACACTCCTTTTTCTATGAGTTCCAGTTTTCATTGTCGTTAATAGTTCATGTACTTTTTAGCTATATTTAATGTCGAACAACAAAAGACATCAGGCAAAGTATAATTTATTTAAATACATTATGCTCGTATTCTCGGGTGTTAACTCACACTAACTTTGCATAAATGTGGTGATTTGTGAAACTTACATTTGTCGGTCTTGAATGGTTAAAGTTTTCTAATTAAGGATATGTAAAAAAAAGTCGGTAAACTTTTATTGATAATTTATTTTAAATGTTCTATATTTACATTTTGATTTCATATTTTTTGAAAACATCCACACTAAATTTCATCATAATTGTTGCGGCCATTATTGATCAATTAAGTAATTTTTAGTAAATAACATTATTTTCATTTATTAAGCAATCACTTAAAAGCCTCCTAATAAAATGACACAGAAAACATTTTGCATTATTATTAGGACTCTTTTCATTCATTCATCGTTGTTCTTGCTGATGTACTTACTTATGTGTTGTCTGGAATTGTTCGCAAGAAAATAGTCTACTATAATCAGCTCTTCCAAGCGAGATTATCATTTGAGTCATCTCTGTGTTCTTTAAAAATCAATTTTAATCACCACTAAGAAGGAAAGTATTATATTGTCTGAACTTACTGTATATATTTATATATAGGGTAACCATAATTTTTATATTGTGATCGATTTAAAAATTTACATTTTCTACTTTAATGTTGAGAAGATATCGGATTAGTATTTTGTTTATTACTGTTTGTCTTTGTCGCATATACTATTGTTGTTCGATAATTATTTATTGTTTTCCTTCATCTATGTTATTGCCACTGTGAACGGTGCACTCTTTTACCATTATTCTTTTTTGTCTTTGACAAGTATTTAATAGAACTTTTATGAGTGCTTTATATTACATAACGTAAGATTAATAACTATTGTTAATGATTCTAACTAAGAAATACTAACAACGCTTCTAAAAATACGTGATGTAATCGTGACAATATATTATACTGCACTGCAGATTGAATTTTAACACACATTTAATAAATTCCACATTTGATTCATTCATTTGAACATATATACACATTATGATACACACATTTATATATTATAATATTTTTATGTATCCGTTCATTAAAACTTTTATAAATTATCTAGTTTTAATGATTAAACTATATGGACGGATAAAGTTAATTGATTTTACTTACACTCTAGTTGAATAGTATAGTTATCGTATTTTAGTTTTATTCAACGACCACAATTAATTCAAGTTACGAACGTTCTAGAGTTGTCTCAACTGCTTAGGCTAAATCCATTTTTTGTTTGATAAGTTATAACAGTTTTTTTTCGTTATCTCTATACATAATAATAATAAATAAACATATAAATAATGCTTAATAAAATTATAAATGACTGCTTTGGTAACATTGTTGCTTGTTACTTATTATTCGTTGACACTATATGTACATAAATATGGCAGTTTTCATTAATGTCGAACTTAAGCGTTCCATATTTAACATATTTAAGTTCGAACTATAACTTTTTAAGTTATGGTGTAAAGTATAAATTATAAATGTAAGTTCTAATGAACATATACATTGCATAGCCTTTACTGCAAAACAAAAACTGTATTTCATAAATTTATGGATTATTTAAAATATGAATGAAAAGTATTGTCACCATTTTGCAAATATAAATCCTCTGAAAATATTGTAATAAAATCCTCTAGTATAAATTTCATAAATGTTTTTTAATAGTATATGAATAATTAAAAATTAGGGTTAAAACCAGATGCTGATGCCATGTAGCTCAGATAAATCCTGATACCAATTCAATACAACCCAGTGCTGATGCCAATTACCTGTGAAACAACCCAATGCCCAACTTATTATTTTTTGTATAAATTGTATGTAAAAAATGCTTTCAACAGGTTAAGCACCTTGCTTGTTAAGTGACAATCAGTCTTCATTTGATTACTTTTCCGGATTAGGTATTATGTGTTCATTTTTAATGTAGCTATATTTACTTCACTATCGATTATTTTCGAAAGTTCGTTGTACGCACGGATAAAGCGAACTTTCATTTATGAAAACGGCCTAATTTAAGCAATGTATTACTTATTCAGGTATTATTATTTTTGCAAGCTACATTTATAAGTATAATATATTATTTATAATTGAAGCAATAGCTTGTTTTTATATTATTCAGGTCTTGTTCAAAATGATTAACTGAGTTTGTATGCTATTATAATCATTCATAATTTACTAATGTTTCCCAGTCAATTAAATATTGACAAAATGCGTGAAGATAATGATGGCTTTGATGTTATATTTGTTTCCTAATTTTTTTTAATAATTATATTATAGATTCTAAAGATTATTATTATAGATTCTAAACATTAAACTTTTTTATCACTCCACGGTCGAATAATTGTTTCTTAGAGGTTAGAGTTTATAGATAAATAAATATTCAAGTGTCTATGCTAAGTATAGCGTCTCTGCGAGTGTATTTATCGTATAATCACGTTATTATGTACATATTGTTGTTTACTTTCCTATCTTTACATCTTAATATAATAGTTGGTTGTAATATCATTATTATCAAATAACCATGTTAGGTATAATAATAAAGTCTGATATTTCGGGGTTTTTTAATGTCATATCTCTATTGTTTTGTTAGCCAATTGACTCGACAGTATGTTAATATTAAGTTGTATTCTGACTTAATTTATTTAATATATGTATAGCTAACACCTCTTTATTACGATGTTTGTTTGTTGTTTTATCTATAATTGAATCAGTTCTTTCCTTATTTGCTTTTATTTTAGCTACTCAATAATTTGGTAATATTTTAAATAAACATATCTTCAGTCAGTGTTTTGTAAAAACACTTTATTTATTTTAGTATGACATATTATGTTTGTTACTTTGAGCATATCTTTTGCAGTTTTTATTAATGCAAAAATGTGTGTACTTTGTATAATGTATAAATCCGCTTTAAATACTATTATATCTATGATATATATATATAATATATATATATATATATATACTTTATTAGCATTTATAAGCCGCATGGATGTTTATTATTACATTAATTTCAAAGTAACGTCTATTGCATGAATTAGATGTTTCGTTTATGCGCGTATTATCTTACTCTGAAGCAATAGTCGAGAGTAGAGGCCACATTTATTGTTATTTTATTGATTTCTTTGTTATCTTAATTTTAAGAATTGATATCGACAGAGGCCTTAAAGTTATATATGAAAAAATTTCTATTCGTACCTCTCAGTCTCCTACGGAAAGCTATTATGTAGAGAGACCGTGCTATTGCTTTAAATGTTTGCAGGAGATCGAATGATATAAATTTATACGGTTATTAATAAATAAATTAACACCTAAATCAAGGATGAGACAAATGGTATCCTCACATAAACTATATAACGTTTAATAATGTCGATTATTTCAGAAAGGTTAATTACTACAATAAAATTGAAAATTTCATTTGTTTGATTTATTCACATCCAATATCCATGTTGGATATTATTCAAACAATTCAAAACAATATTCAAAATATAATAAATATCAACCATATTCAAAACAATTCATATATATTAACTGTATCATCAATCAAATTCTATTGCATCATAAGCTTATATAAATGTCTAATTCTCAGTGAAAATTATTAGTAATTTTTCACACTTCTTAATTGATTTAGTTTATAATTGGAAGAAATAATGTATGATATCTAGTTTTATATTGACCATAAGTATAAATATATGGAGAATCGATGTTAATGATGCAATTATTGACTTTAACGTTAGCACATCATTATGTAGAATGAATATTGTCAATAATTAGGTAACTTGATGCTAACACTAAAAAATTTACAATGTGATTTATAAAAGGTGTGTTGTCTGGCAGAATGACACTATGTAACGAGTAATCGTATCGGTTTGTCAATATTTAACTGATATATCTGATGTAACTGCGATGTACATAAATGTGTGATTCGCAGCAGTCACACTACTGTAGCATTGTGGTATTTGTGTGTTTATCGCATTCCGTAAATTGGGTTGGTGGATTGTTGTTGCTTGATCGGTTTGCATATTTCTGGTTGCAAATTTTATTTAGTTTGTAATCGGATTATTTACCTAGTTACATACCTTCAACGAGAATACCAACAATGCTTAATAGTATTAAATATGTTCAATATTAATTTGATATATTTTTTAGGAATATGAACACTTTTTTTACAAAGCATAACATTTTTGAGGGTTTATTTCACATTATTTAAAATTTGATTTTATAAAAAAAGTTATTATATTAAAAAATGTAGTTGACTATTTAAAAAAATATATTTGATTATATTAAAAAACATATTTGATTTTATTAAAAAAATTATTAATCATGTAATAAAACATCACAGTAATATTTGATTTGTTGTACCTCAATTTGTGGATTGATCTACACCTTATAATTCAATTGTATAGTTAAGTATTATAATTTTGTATTTTATCATGGCCACATTTATAATTTTCATTAAAAAATTGTTCAAATAAGGATAGTCATCATTTTTTGCATTTGTTCTAAGGATGCATTCTGTATCGATGTATCTTATTACCTTTCCATTTGCAAATCTGCCAGACTCGAAGTCCAAGGGTATCCCCCGGGGGACCTCCAGCCTCTCCAAGCACCAGGGCAAACGACTCAGTCTGGACGCCTCCACCCTCCTCATCCCCCCCAACCCCATCGCCAAGGGTGGCAACGCCAACTACCACGCCTCCACCGTCTGCGGCGGCAGTAGCACCATGCTCTCCCATCTGGCCACCCTCATGGAGGCCGAGGCAGCCGTGCAACGCCCCTCCTCTCTCCACGACGACGGTGGAGGCAGTGCGGTGCACCCACGGCAACCCGGACGCCGCCGATTTGAGGGTCAGTCCTACAAAAACCTGTGTGCGGTTCTGTGCTCCATTGAGGGCCAGCTTGAGTACATGTCGGGCACACTCAAGTGCGAGCTGGCGGGCTTGTCGGGCTTTGCCCACCTCTGTCCGGGCAGTGAGTTCACGGTGACGCTGCAGTTGGGCCGGGAGGTGGGGGGTGCTGGGGCCGGGGGGTCGCCCAAGTGGCGGTGTCGGGGGAAGGTGGGCCGTGATGGACGCCAGCTGTGGAGCAGGACGGGCCACGTAATCAGTCCGAGTATCGCGGATCAGCTCAAGATTAAGGTACCTTCCTCTCTATATTCGTCTTCTTCGCTGTGAGCACTTGAGTGCGTATGTGTAAAATTAGGAAACATTCCAGTGTTGGTGAGATATTTACTCTTGCGTGCGTACACATTTTTAAGGAATTTTAATTGAATCAGAATGTCAGCATTTTACTTTTTTTTATTTAAAGTTTTAGAGTTTGATATTATTACGTGTTTCGTAAATTACATTACCACAATAAATTATTTTTTTAATCCCCTCAATGGAAAAAATTGTTAATTTTCAAAAACACCCATCGCAAAACCGACAAAAATATCGATAATTATATTCTGCTCTGTTCCTATATAGATATTCCAACATTGTGAAGAAGTCTAGTGCATAAAAATATTATAAAATAATTCAATAATTATATTTAAATAAATTGTTACCTTTTTTGTCTTACCAACTACATTATCAAACCTACAACCTCGGGGTACATGATTTTTTTTACATAATTAAGAAAAATTCAGATCTAATTAATATCTTTAACTGATCATTTTTTACATTGGAAACTTTCATTGAAATTATGATTGATTGCTCTAATAAATTGTTATAAATAGTTAACATATTTCTCCTTGATGAAATTGTCTATGTTATAGAAGTGCTCTAATTAACTATCTATTTCTTCTCTCTCAAATCATTTATTTTTTAGATCATTTAGACCTACAAAATATGTATTCAGCATATATGGTTTGCACAATTCATGGTTTGTATATATATAAGCTCAATGATTGATGTGATTACATTAAACTATCTGTTTTAATAAACATTTCACAATTTAACTGTTTCAAGTGGCCTTCAATTATTTAACATGTGTGTGTCAATTGATTTGTGTATATTGCCGTGTTCAGCTGACATCAGTCACACTTTATTATTTAAATTCAAGCTCACATTAACAGTAAACTTTCACCTATTCCTCCATGCTTATGATAACACTAATCTTTTTAGCTGTTTCTAACCCATATTGTTTAATTCTCTATTTTTTGTAAACATTCCGAATGAGAAAAGTTATTTTTATAGTTCATTTCAATGAGATTCTTTAAAAATAAACTTGTGCAAGTCTAAATTTTTTATTTTTTTATTTTTCAATGTTATATTTTATGTTATATTTTAATGCAAAACATATTTGACTGTTGATAATTATTCATAATATTATAATTTAAAATTATAAAAAATAAAACTTTATCAATAATTATATTTGATATTAAATATCGATCAGTTATTTTATTGTTCCAAATAATTTGTATCAATAAAATAACTGATCGATAAATAAATATATCTATCTATCAACAAGCCAGAAGTAGTCCTTTATGTTTTTGTTGCGTCAACACTATGAATTAAACCGTGCAAAGCTCACCCCAGTCTTGACACCTCGTGTACCAATCTGTCTCTCCCCCCCCCCCCTCTCCGCTGAAGGTGGTCGAGATGAAGAGTCTGGGAATGAGTCGCACACTGGGCAAGCGCTACTGCGAGATCAGGGCTCTGATAGCCGCCGATCGTCAGGTGCTCTCCCTCTGGATCAACAACATCGGCACCCTCAAGCTGAGCATTGTGGCCGAGTGGTGGTGAGTGATGATTTCACCTTTGATATCCGAGACTACTTGGGCATTCATCGTTATTGTAACTTAATATTATTAGCTTAATACTTTTTAATTGAGGTGTTTAAATTCTAAAAAATTAAATAATAAATTGACAGAAATATACAAAATAATTATTTCACGAAATGATGCAAAAGACTCAAAACATTTATGGGTTACACGATAATTGATTATTAACTATTGGTGATAAAATTACGTCCAGCATGAACATCTACATGAAATTAATTATATGTTTTCTATTTAATGATTTGTTGTCAATATTATTACTTTGATCCTAAGTCGGCCTGAGTTCGCTTGTACATAATCGAACTTGTTAGAAACGTTTAATCTGTATTTCTGCCTTATTGCAGTGCACACCAATTGCATATGCACTGTGTCATGAACAATTTCTCGGCAATATACTCTGACCTGTTAGTTAGTTTTTTGCATCATTTTATAGGTTATAGTTATTCAATATCAGGTTACAAGCTGCTGCTATAAATAGTTAATATTTTTTGTAATATTATCATCTTATTTCAGCCCCATGGCAGATGGAAACGATGACAAGATGATCTTCTACAACCCCTTTGAAAGCCTGTGCTATCGCCCAATGGATCAACCCTCCCTGTCAAATCGTCAGTTAGCTCCACTTGAAATACTGAAGCAACGCGCTGGACAAGTACGTATTTAAAAGTACCCTGGTTTATTTTAACTCTATTAACTGGTTGGTACGATGTGGATTCCTCATATAGCCAAGTTATGTTATGATTTGAATTTTTAAAAATATTGTAAAAGTAGCCCTCGAAAGAGAGTCGTAGTCTATAGAAAACACTTTTCTTACATGATTTAATCTTATATATATCAAAAGAGTAGAAACTTGCCCGAGTATTCATGCTGATTGACGCTGAACATCCATGTGACACCAGACATTTTTTCTAATTTGATTTATTCTCTTATGGACGAACTGTGCTTTGTAGAATTTTTTAAATATTTGTATTAGCTTTTGTTCTTTGCAAAGAAATGATTACACATAATTGTAATGTTAAAATATTTCGTTATATAAAAATATTTAATGGTAAAACACCAATCTCTAATAGTCTATAGACAAAGCAATATTTTCATTTAAATATATTGATAATATAGTTCAAAAATCAATGCTAGAGAA
Organism: Coelogynopora nodosa; assembly: GCA_034780555.1. Lineage (NCBI taxonomy): Eukaryota > Metazoa > Platyhelminthes > Proseriata > Coelogynoporidae > Coelogynopora > Coelogynopora nodosa. The sequence continues at coordinate 3,147 of JAUZND010012086.1, read as the reverse complement.
CCATCTTGAAATACCATTCGATTAAATAATTATTTAAAACAAATTTTTTAGTTATTTTACTATCTAATTCAACGTATATTTCAAATTTGCTTTTGTTTAATAATGTCTTAAATAATTTTGTAATTGTTCTGTTTTTTTATGTTTTAAACAATATCGCCGATACAAGATCTATGCTAATTAAAAAAAAATTTTTTTGTGATCTGCTTTTAGTACTGTAGTATATGAGCTAATACAAAAATGGTATGTGTAACTTTTAAAAGTAAAAATATACTTCATTTTTTGATAAACGCTGAAAGGTTCTAATTGTCATAAACAAAACAAGAATGTATAAAGAAGTCATTTTTGACAACATTTTAATTATGCAGGAATTTTAGTGGAAATAGTTCGCAGAATATAAATTTCATTTAGTAGTTTTATTGTTTTAGTCACCACAGACAGAAGTTTCATCCTGTTATTATTTCATTCATAATCATGCATTCTATCTGTGCGCCTATTATGCCACTGAATCAAGTAAGTCACCCACCATTTCCAGAACCTCGATACGTCACCTTCCCCCCCATCATCGGACCTCCTCAAGAACATCAAAGAAGAGTCAGCCCCTGCAACAGTTGTAGCCGGGCCTCCCGCCACCACAACCGCAACACTGCAGCAGCCAGCAGAACTTGCACCAGTATCAGAGGAACCTGCAGAGGGGCTCCAGTCAGTGGTCAAAGCACTCGCCACCCGCACCAACCAAAGGATGGCCGTCAGTTTGACCCAGGCTCACAGTCTGGCCCAGGACCTGTTGGCCACTCTGGACGACATCCGAGGCCAGTACGAGGAGCTACAGGGGCTGGAGGAGGTTCTCCGGAGTCTGGAGGGCATGCTGGTGGAGAAGGAGGAGGACAGGTGTGCTGTTGGGGCGGGAGCTGCGTTGGTAGGGATCACCTCGCCTGACTCCACCACTGAAGCGGTCACTACCGTGCTCAATGCGTTCGACTTCCTGGAGAGTGAGGAATCCCCGTTTGATGAGGTGACTGGCTTTGTCGATTTGAGGTGAGGCTTGCTTTGATTCTATATATTATAATATTGTCGAGAATTGGTTATAGAGATGGGGGGAAGGAGTCGATTCGATTGGCTTACTTTATAACTTATTGGAGACGAGGTCGCAAAGAGAGAAGAGAATGCAAATGGCGCGTTTCATAAAGCTAACTATTTATTAAATATGAATCAGTTACAATTTTTACATCAATCCCTATTTCATTTTCAACTTTACGGTTATTTTAGCTGTTTAAATATTTAAAACAAACTATGTTATTTAGGAATATCCCAAATGTACAAGTCCTACCAATCCACTTGTTATTTTTATCATCGGTTAAACATTTTTTGGTTACAATTATTCTCTTTAATATTGAAATGATCTTCTTTTTCTTCCTTACAATTCAGACGTATTCAAACAAGAAATTAGATAATTTAGTCGAGATAAAGTGAAATCTGTATATTGTTACCGATAAGCAATAATATTCATGTAGATATTTAAGTAGGTCTCTAAGATCAAAGGTAAAAGTGTGTTCTTTCAATGCATATATTTTGAACATGAGTTGGTGTATATTATATTTGTTATACAATATATTATTATAGATAGTTATTTGTGACCATTTTGATATCTTCTGAACTATTCTATTCAGCAATAGAAACGTGTTAAATCCTTTTTTGTAGCTTCTATAATTTATTTTATAATATATTACAATTTTTTTAGAGTATCTAATTTTTTCTTCTATATAATAATTAATCATATTTGCATTAATATCTAAGGACGATTTTGACTAAGTTATAAATAATTCTGATATATTATTGTTGTTTTTTTATAGTTGTTGGTGTTGATAATTACTCAATAGATTAAACTATAAAGAAAATGATAATGTTAATTTGATTATAATTATTTAAAATTATAAAATGATTTATGATCTATAAACGCGATATTACTATTTAAATATAACCCTAACAAACTTTTGACTTAAAAGTCACTTCACTGAATTCAAAAGTCCAAATTTACAATTGAATTAACGTAATGTGAAAAAAATGAACTAACAGAATATAAGCCACAGCGCTTTGAACCCTCACCAGTAATGAACTATAAATAGTCCGAAGTTCAACTTTTTATCATCATTAACTAACATCAACACGTCCGTAATGTGATATCAAAAATGTCTCTCATTTGATAACGTGGATAGTTTTCGTAAAGGCTTGACATAATTGGTTTAATCTTTTTCTTTATTAAGTCAAATTTTACAGGCGGCTTTTCCTTTTGTTTAATCCATTTTTCAAAGTCGTTTTAAGACGTATATTATTTGTTTTATTGTCTATTAAATTTCTTGTTTATTATAAATAATCTTATTAGTTTAATTACGTGTGGATCTTCGTCTCTTTGATGTTTCTTAATCACTATTATTCGTGTATTTTTAACATACTGCTTTTCATGGCCTACAAAACTGGCACATTTTTTAATGACAATGCAACACACTGAATTCAAATCTATACGTTCAGCTGTTTATAAAAGTTATGCTCAGAAAGCAGTGTCATTGAAATATATGGAGGAATTATAGATTTTCCGAATATGGGTCAATCAACTTAAATGTTTTATGTATTCTCTACTTTTGTGACATCGATTTGTTTTGCGCTCTGTTTCCTCTGATAAAACTGGTTGTTTCAGCCATGTTTGGTTAGCTGACAGCAGTTGGTTGAGTTTGAGTGATTTTCCTCACTCATTTTGTTTGACCACCAAACACTTCCAATGTTTCATAAACTGTCTTTTATAATATATTTTATCTATTACGTTGATATAGTGCTTTGCTTGTGCAATTTTGATGACTCGTTTTTTAGAGTTGTATCTGTGTTTCGTTAAATTGGCTTGTGAATGGAATTTTAGTTGTTTTAATATTTTTATTAAATTTTTAATTTATTTTATATTTAATAGTTCATTATTTTTGTATAAAAACAAATATTAACACAGAAAAAAATCTTTTTTGGTAGTTTAATACTACTTCTTCGTAAACGGTTTATTCAGAATTTTCTAAAATACTTTACATATTATACAGGGTGATGCATAAAAAACGATCCAAAATACATCCAAAGATATGAAAAATTTATGTTAACATAAAGATTGTA
>JAUZND010012075.1:0-28585 GCA_034780555.1 Coelogynopora nodosa | reverse complement strand
AATTGTCGTCATCAACGTGTTCTCTTCATCCCCAATATGTCAAGATATCTCAAGATGGTCAGATGGGCCTCGCTCTGTACAACGATGGAAATTGTATCTCCACTTTTGACACTGCAACAGGACAAGTTCGCTGTCGACTGGAGCGAGGATCGTTCTCGTGCGTCAGCTTCCTGGACAATACTCGAATTGTCTGCATTTGTAACACAGCTGTAGGTGTCTTCTCTATCAGTGAAAAACTCAGGTATTAAAGAGATAGAGAGCTTTACTGACTAATTAGAATTTGCTATATTGTTTAAAAATATTATTTTAGAGACATACCAACTTCATATTTTCAATCCAGTTTAGCCTTGTCACTCCCATAAAATAAATGGTTTATTATATCAATATTCTTATTGAATTGAGTAAATGTAAATGAGGTAATTTAGAAGTCTTACAAAGGATAAATAGAACGAAAAAGTTTTAAAAAATACATTGAAATGATTTTCATTATACTCGGTTCAGCAAATGGAAGGTAACACATTCCAAAGAGAAAGAGCATCGTGATTGAAGGTAGACTTATTTGAGACCAATCTTGAGACATGATGAAACATTCTAGCAGGTTTGTGAGATCTCAGAGTTATTGAAACAGATTCAGATAGAGGACTGTGTATAATATCATATAATTAGTGTTGCGCGTGTCATAGATACACTTATGAACTAAGTGATATTGTGTATTTGATTCAATCATTAATGCGGGGGCAGTGGAGATTTCTGATAACATGAAAGATAGCTTGCGAGTTTAGTCAATTGATTGATCAGTGATGTACAACTGTTTTATACCTTCTGAAGACGTCCTGATTATTTACCGGATTATCCAAACAAAAGCGAATTATAATAGTCAAACGAGATTGAATATGTTGTGATAATTAAGAAAAGTAATTTCATCAAGATATCTTCAAATTCGTCAATTAGATATAATAAATGTAAATGTTGAAAAAAACACACGTTGAGTGGAAAGAAATAGTTACTGTCAAAAAGAACACTCACATAATATTTATCAATTGAAGAGAAGGACACATGTTCTCCAGCAACATTGATAGATACAACACGGACATGTTTGAGGTTATAAATGTACCAGTTTGAGTGGAACTATTGTGTTTAACATATTATTTGAAGCCTACACAGCTATTGCATATACCACATATATCTACTCATATAGTACTTATAATCTGAATGTCGTTTCTCAAAGCTGTCAAAAGCTTTATATAAACTTGATATAGTTTTGAAATTGTGTTTCTCGATGCTATCTGAGTACTCGGTTAATGATAAAACATCAAATGATTATCAGTTGCCCGGGAATTATTTTAAACTTGTGAGTACTCCGCACCTTATATTGTTATTTCATATACGAGAGAAGAAATAAGAGAGAAAGTTAGAACCAAGTTAGAACCTACTTGGCATCCGCCCACCCTCCCATATTTACAATGTTATAATATTGATTATTTTATTCTAATTTTGAAATGCAATTTATATGTTACTAAAACTAATAAGCATAACATATTATTTAAACTTTTTAAAAACGTTGCAATGAAATGAATACACATATCAAACAATACACTTTCAAATACCTTTATTGCTTTCAGTCAACTTCAATATGAGACATGTAACAAAATGAAATGTTATCGTTTTATAAATGTTATTATTTTATATAAAATGGAGTAGATCTCAGAACATAAACTAGAGTGGAATGCTCTACTTGTCCTAATGATAATAAATAAATTATAAATGTATGCAAAACGTAAATTGTAAAAATTATCAGCAAGAAACTTCATATTATTACCAACTATATAAAGGCTGAGTGAGTATTTAGTCGCACGCAGTCGAAAATACCGGAGAAGGGGATTATATCCCCCTTAATTTAACAAATAGTGTACAATCAAAGGAGCCTATGGAGTAGTGTTTTTATTGGATAAATAAATCACCTCCTTGATTGAAAAGCAGATTCAAGCATCATATTTAGGAGGACGTATGTAATATATATACCATTCATTTGTGTTTAATAATTCATACTCCAATTAAATAATATCTTATTAATAGATCCTTTGGTTATAAAAGGACTATTTATAATTTTTCAAGACTAGGAGTTGGGGCGAGCCTGGGTGTGCCTAAAAAGTGTTGGCGTGGGCATCCTTATGATTTTATGAGCTTAAAATTGATAATTTTGCATACACTATTATAAAACAAAACAGATATGATCGTGAGTTATTCAGATGTCTCGCTAGGGGTGCATTGGGGCTATAGGGCCCCCTATTAAATACCAAAAATGTTCTCATTTCAATAGAATGCTTTAGTGGATGAGAGGGCACTCTAGAAGAACAAGGCCTCTTAGTGAAAATAGGGACTTCCAGTAGAGAAAGAACTTATGTTCTTTTAATTGAGTATTTTAAACAGTGTTTACTTCAGTGTGGTTTTCTTACTAATTGTCTAAAAATATAACCCATTAAGCGCGGGTGGCATCATATGAGATCACCTATTTGGTCATTTATTAAACAAATTTATCAAATGCATATATAATGATCAAAACGTTTTATTTTGAAGTATTGTTCAGTAAGTTATAATAATTGAAAAAAATTAAGAAAAAAATATTTAAATTATACATGGTAGTCTTTTCAATATTTCACAATATGAATTTTCAGATACGTTTTTATTATTAGGTACTGCTATCTGAAAAAACAATAATACTTCCCTATTTATATTTATATTTTAGCCGATGATAAGAGGATGCTGTGTTGACTGATCTCATATGATGCAACCCGCATATAACATGTATAAACTATTCATGTTTTTGAAACGTTTTCTATTTTTAGATTGGAATGGATAATTTCTTTATTTACAATCAAATTAGTCTCAATAAAACTCACAGATTATCACAGTTAATATATTCATTCAGTATGGCTGGCAACTGTGTAACTTTACAAGACGCCATCGATGCTTTACAAAAAGTATTCCAAGAAACTGAATTGGTTATCAAATTCAACTGGATCCTGATGCTCTTAGTAACGAAGAAGACGTTGACAAAATCAAATGGAAAATATTGCTATGCATCTGCCTAATGATATTGTTTGCAACATTGAATTTCATTTAGACAATGTTGAAGATTATGTTACTATTCCTTGTGGAGGACGTTGGCTTCGACTCGAAGATGGGAACATGGGAAATCAACCTACCGTAATTAGCGAAGCTCGTTCAGCGTCTTGTTATTCTCGATTAAATTGGTATATTCGAGATAATTATGGACAACCAGATCATCAACTTCATTGTTCGTGAAACCAACCAATTTGCTAAAGTGGACAAGAATGACTGGATATCATACCCTACCACAAAAAAGTTTTATTCATCTGTTGCAGCTGATATGGAAATCACTATTAGAAACGCAAAGCCAAGAGATCGTTTCTTTTTGTTAAAATAATAATAATTACATTTTCTAAATAATAGTAAACAAATCATCGATGATAAGACTTTCAAAATTGAAGCCTTACTGGATTTACTTACAATACGTTGATGTAGTAGAATATTTGTGTAAAATACAGCATTGTCATTGATGAAGGCATAGTTCCATATTTTGACCGGTCTACACTAAAGCAATTCATTCGCAGTAAATATGTGGAGCATGATCCAACTCAACCAAACAAGATTCCTTTGGGTACGTACATTGTCAACAGTTTGCTGGATGCCTGTGTCACCTATTCACAATATCAGATTCTGCTCTTCAACAATTTCTTTTCTTATGTGAACTTAATGAGTCAACTGACCGATCGAAGTATCCGAGCAACAGGGTCAATACTATACAAAGCATTCGAATAATGCGGACTCTCTTCAAAAACGATCGGGTTCTCAAACGTAAACCAAAAGGTGCACACGACTCGCGGTTCCATAGCACCCAGGACATTCTATTGGTTTGTTGGAATGATGGTTCGATTGTCAATTTCGCCACAAACTATGATAGTGTGACACATCTTCGTGTCGCTCAACGCTGTGGAATGATATGAAGACTTTACTACATTCATGACACAATCTTACTGTATTTTTCACATAATTGTAACCGAATTGTATGTATGTACAAAGTATCAATGCTTATCTATCTCGATATATATAACAATCATTACGCTATCTAATTCGCCTTAGTTTTTGTGATCAACACAAATAGTAAGAATATCAGAACAGGCCTCAGTAGTTGTGAAGGTGTATATATATATAATTATACATATATCATTATATAATATTTATTAAAACATAGAAAGTTTCATGAAACAACTTTAGTATGTCTAGAATTGTTAAAATATAGTTAAATATGTTTAAATCAAGTTAAATATCAAAAAAATATTTAGATTGGCTCGAGACTGTGAATAACTCATTAGGTTTGCGCTCTAAAAGTTACAAAATTACTAAAAGTTTCAAAGTATAAAATCGCGGTCATCGAAAAACTTTTTCATTATTTAAGCTATTGTCTTATTAATTATATATTATTGTAGTCCATATTATCCTACCTTTCTTATTGATGTTTTAATTAATGTATATTTGTGTGTTTTAAAATCGTATATTTTATAAAAAGAAAATACCGAAATTTAAACCATGCATTAGATTTGCGTTTTCCACTAATTGTCTCTTAAATGTTTCTATATTACGACGCACCTCGGAGGTAAATTGTTACTATTAAAAATATAACATATTATTTCGTCAAACTAATATGTAATTATTTTCAAAGTGATATAATAAATCATTTCATTTTCACTATCATAAAATATGAGAAAATCCTTTAATGTAAATGGAAGTTTTTCCAAATTGATTTCTATAAGGTCATACAATAATGATCACAATCGTATTACGAAATATGGGGACATAAATTGTACAATTAATTAACAAAGTCAGACATATACAGTAATATATCACAATATGTCATATGTAACAGGATACGTCGTTTGAAAAATGAGCGCTCGCAAAAAATACATATCTTATATAATATTTCTAGTTTCACAACAAATACTACATGTCTGAGACGTTTGATACTATCTTACTACTGTCTAATACAACATGTTTGTAATTGACCATAATATGATTATTAATAATATATGAATCACTTATAACTTGTTGTATTACATTTTTTGTTGTTGTTGTTGTTTTATTCAAAATGCAATGAATTATGTAACATATATAAAATTTAAAAAATAACTTTTTAAATATTACATGACAAAAATATGGTTTATTATTTATATAATCATTCAAATCGATTGAAACATGACGCTGCAAAATACAATCAATTATATAACGTACTATAGTTTACTACAAATTAAATAAACAACGATTAAAAATATTACATGAAATGCTGTACTTCATTATTTATAGTGTTATTCCAATTAATTGAAGCCTGACGCTTCAAAGCAACCTTGATTATTCGTTTCTTCGGTGTAGAAAATATTTATTGCTTGCTTCGTCACATCTTCGTCCTCTGGTGAATGTATTGACGTGAACATTGAATAGGAGAAGTTAATACTGAATTGTCAAAAAAGTAAGTAGCGGCTCCTTCCCAATCAACAGCATTCCAACACGTATTAACATCAGAGTACATTGGTTGGCTAGATGCATCAACAATAGTTGTATTCTGAGGTAAAGCATCAAAGTCTAAATGACATGTAGCAAACGTATTGTTTCCAACAGGCATCTCTTCATATCGACACTGTACCACACACATGATCAAGCTAGGAAATGTAGCCAGTATCTCCGTGCTGACTTAAATATAATATTAACGCTCTAATTAGGAGTTGAAAACGAAATGCACATCTGTCGCAGGTTTTAGCCAAACAATTGGGTCATCCTTGCAAACAGGCCTTAGTTTATTTTCAGGATTACACATGGATTCACGAATTTGTTTGGGAACATCTTTAGCGGCGTCTCTATTTGACCATTCATGCAATTTTTCTCCAACAATCTTCTCACTTTCACTTATCTTTGCACAAGAGGAGGTCGAGGGGCAATACAGAAAAATCCGTTTGCTCTCATCAAGATAGCCATATTTTTTCTCATAAATATCAGTTGCCAAATAAATATCTCTCCTATTTTTTAATCTGTCACAGGGACCATATGACTCACACGGTCTTTTGTTCTATATACCTTATGTGCACCAAGACGCAATGAGGGTAACTCTTCACTACCATTCAACTTGATCTTACAAAACATACTGTGAAAATAACTCTAGTATTCTGCAATGACTTATATATTATATATCCTGAAAATCGAAAAAACGAAACCGAAAGATATATATTTGTTTTAATTGGTCTAATTAAATTTCTGTTAGCGTGACGTAGATATCCTAGTTAGTTTCGGTTTTGATGACGTAGATATCCTAGTTATTTTCGGTTTCGGTGACGTAAATATACACCTTCACAACTACTCATAATAATTGAAAGCAATCATTCAAAATATAATAAAAACATGTATAATTTGCTATCATTTTACGCGGGTGGCATCATATGAGATCACCCCATTATACCCGTTCCTATATAGTTTCCGTTTCCAAAAAAAAATTCGAAAGAAAAAAATCATATTATTTCATGGTGCCGCCCTTAATGGATAATTAAATAATTTAAAAATATATTATTAAACCAAATAATTTCAACTTAAATAATTTTAATTTAACATGCGAATATAAAGTTGCAGTTTAAAATAAGTTTAACTCTTCTTCTAAATATATTTTAAACGCTTCTCACCAAATAAAACTAGGTTAAATATATTTAAATACGGTCATATGTAATCCGTAACTTTAAACTACCATTATAGGTAGTTTAATTAGAAGTTTTGGTTAAATTATTATTGATTAACCGTTGTTCATTTGAACAAGACGACGCAAGAAACATGAGAAATTAAAATAACCAATAAAAACATATTGATATTTATAGTAAGTAATGAAATCGCAATAAAGTGTATCAGAACAAAGTTAGTAGGAAATATAAAAATAGTAGTTAATTAACAAAATAATCAAAAGTTTTGTTAGTCATAGTTGTAAATAGTTAGTCATAGTTGTGATCAATTAATATAATGTTGATATAGCATACGTGAATGTTCTTCGGAGAGTAAATTATTCATACTGTTGTGTTCTTCGGCCACTTGTTGCATTCATAAGTTATGCTCTTCTTCCATTAGCTTCATTTAAAAATCATTTTCTTCTTGAAAAAGACTCATACGCATTTATTTGATCTGCTTGTAGCCATGTGACACAGCTTCAATTGGTCGCGCATTAACTAAAGTAGATATTACCCTTTTGGCGGATTTGCAGGAAATCACTTGTTCTATGTCATCAGCTTCATTAACAATCTAGTTGGCACAACCGGCATCTGAATCCGCGACCTTCAGTGGCTCAAAGTAATGCGGCAATTGATGGAACTCTTTTCCCAATATTAAAACCATCTGTACCCGAGAGTGAAGCATACGTTTGCAGAAAAGGATACTTTTCAATAAATGTCCAGGCAATATGTGGTCCTAACAGACAAATAAATGATGTAATTGCTCATTGGACGAGGCCTACGCATGACAGCAGAGTTATCAATAATTTATCATTAGTTTGACAATAATGAGATCCGAGGTATACTAATTAAAGATGGTGGATATCCCTGCAAAAAGTGTTTTCTTTCGCCAGTACGCAATCCTACTACTGCTAGTGAACGTTCCTACAACAGAAGCCATGTAAGCACACGCAATGCTATATCGGTTTCGCTGCCTCTTGACTAATTTGCCGCATAAACCAGAGAAAGTTTACCATATTTTTATAGCGTGTGCAGTTTTACACAACATTTGCATTTTATTTGGTGATGAACCCATTGATGAAGAGTTAGTTCAGCCAGATATTGACATGAATGAACAAGAGAATGGAAATGGTATTGCGTTCAAAAGAGCGTTCATTCAAAAACATTTGTAAGATTTATATTCGCGTTATTTATATAGGGCCCACCTGCATACATGTATTTGGAGAGAATTATTATATATTTGAAACAAAACGTCAGTGTTTACGTCAGTGCGTACATCAATCAATAAATTGGTATTAGATTATCAAGTAAAATTTCTTTTAATCTTATTTTAAATATATTTAGCGCACTAATTTTATGTTAAATACAATCAGCTAAACTTATTTTGGTGAGCAGCTTCACTGATCTGTAGATTAGTTAAATAAACTAAACATATCAAGCTAAAAAAAATAATTAAACATATTTGGTGAGCAATCCGCTAAGTTTATTAAACTAAAACAAAATAAATAAAAAATACTATATTTAGTAAAATTAAATAGTGCGTCAAAACATTTGTTTTTATGACGAATATAATATTCGATTAAAAATTAAAAAGGAATAATTTGTTTTAAACATTATGTAAATTATACCGCTTATCTAAACACGATTATTTACAAACAACACGTCAAACAATATATGATTGGGTATAGAGAATTCAGCGCTATAAGTCTATTTTTAGACACAACTTATGCTTATGATAGCGACGATAAACAGCGCTGTCTTGGCTTCAACGCTACAATATCGTTTTACACATTAAACATGTTTGCGGCAGTATCGATTTAAAACCTCAGTTGCATCTTTTCCGCATTATTCTATAATTTAGAGTTAACACAGTTTCGATAAACAATTTATGATTATAATTGCTGATTTATGATAAATAAATGAAAGTGTCGAGAAAGGACCTTCTACAGTACAACTTCCACGAATATATAAGACATAATAGAAGCGAACGTCTTTTTTTTAATTTCTGGAGTTTGATATTTTATCGTTGTGACTGTTTTATAAAGTAATATAACTTGTTTTTTTATTTATGTTGATATGATTGTGAATATTGTGATATTGGGGCAGTGGACATTGAGTAAAATATAGGACAATAGAGAATAATATCTAACTCTTCATAACATATTAATCTGGGATTAAACTTAAATGTATATCTTCTTCCACTACATTTTTATATATTTTTGTAATATTATTATTGTTGTTGTATACTTATGTATCAAGTTTGATACATTTATGTGTTATATTTTTAATAAATTAAACTAACTAAATCCAAATGTTTAGGACAAAATATTTTATAATCTTATTTTATTAAAATTATTAATTTCACTGCATGATCTATATTACCCGATCCCTTTCTCAGTGACGATGAACGACTTCTGCACTCTATAGAACTACCAATCATGTGTTCATCATTGAAGTGCCTCGACCAGCGATTGGTTGTTTGCGGTGGTTTGTTTGGTAACCTCCTCATCATTGACGTAGATCAAGGTTTGTTCTCAAATGTTGGTTTCATATCACTGATTGTATACTGATCGTAGAGATAACTATTTTTATAAAACTATTTAAGTTATTTTAATATCTTGATGGTGTAATTGTTGACTGCAGTTAGATTGCGGATGTTCTGTTTATCTCAGTAGCCTATAGTCTGAATATTCTTTATCAGAAGTTATAAAACTTAAAATATGATTATCTGTGTCACGTTTCCATATATTTCATTGGATAGTATTATAGATCATGAACAAAAGTATTATGTGAATATTTGTAAGATGAAATGTTTAATTAATTTCCTTCAGATAAACATTTTGATCACCTATAGTATGTCTAAAGAATGCATCTGATCAATAGTTATATTATTGTTGGCTTCTTATTCTAAGAAATACCAATTGCGTTAGCCTTATATTTGGCTTATAGGAAATGATTATTAAAAGTCCCAATAACCCTTATAACAAATAACCACAAATTGTATAAATATATTTATTATAAACATAATATATCTACTTACCTTTAGAGCGACGTCTATTATCTTCTAGATAAATTCATTTTATACAACAAACTAATTCAGTGTTGTAAAATCTTAAAACTTTGATTTAATTATTCAAACTTATTGTCAAAGGATTTCATTACTTAAATTCGAAATATCCCCAATCTATTAAAACATTGAATATTAATTAACGATAAAATATATCAAACTTAACAACTTTGACATATTCTTAAAATCGTTAATCAATATTATAACATATATTATAAAATGTACGTCCATCCTACATTTTGTGCCACATCTATATTATAAATTGTACGTGCATCCTACATTTATGCCACATCTATATTATAAATTGTACGTCCATACTACATTTATGCCACATCTATATTATAAATTATACGTCCATCCTACATTTTGTGCCACATCTATATTATAAATTGTACGTCCATCCTACATTTTGTGCCACATATATATTATAAATTGTACGTCCATACTACATTTATGCCACATCTATATTATAAATTGTACGTCCATACTACATTTATGCTAGGTTTAAGCCGTGTTTATACTATGTTTATACTATGCGTATAATACATTTATATTAGATATAGCAAATATAGTTAAAGTAAGTTGCATATAATTCCCACTTTTTAGAAAAAGAATAAGAAATTTTTAATTGATTTCATAAAAGAAGAAAAAATTCCCCGATTTTGTAATTGCGTTGTCACATTTTTAGATGCTAATAATTTACTTAGATGCTTTAAATAAAATAATTGAATATTTCGATTATCCACAGTAGCAATTTGTTGCAGTAGAATTAGCAATTATATTTGCTTATCAAACGTGCTTCATCGAATAATATCGTTCTTTATTTTCTTTTGTTCAGAAAAAACAACATCAAATGTTTAAATTCAAAATATGCGCTTTTTTTCTTAAAAAAGATTTTTTCATAAACTGCATGTGAGTTTAACTGTTCTCAGTGCTTTATATAGATAAAGAATTTATTTGTGGTGTCTATATTTACATACATTTAGCCGATTTGAAATATTTGACTGTTTTCAAAATGCATAAAATTATGTAAATGATGTTTTCATTTGATGTGAAATTAAGATATTTACGATAAAATAACATTTCAACAATAGCAATAACAAGTTCATCCATGTATACTCTTCGCACTGTGTTGATTATTATTCAGATATAGAAACTAGAGATAATTTAAACAACAAATTTATTTTATTAAAAAAAATTAAACATGTATTTGTTTAACTTACCAATGTAGCTAATTTAACATTATCTTCAAGAATTTATTTTCCATACCTAATGTTTTCGTTAATAAATCAGTTTTTTCCATACAACAGAAATATTTTACATGTTGGGGAATATTGAAGGCTAAGAAGATAAGAAGGCGGTTTTGGTGAATTTTTTTAAAATTAATTTTTTTTTATCCGACATGTGAGAGAAAATAAAATGTATGTTACATAAAATAGTTTATATACATTTTTATAGATAAATTAAACGTATGAAAATTTTAACAAAACACAAGTCTGTGGTTACAACCTAAACGTAATTTAATATTTTAGTATTGAATTAGTATTACCAAATATTACTGAATAATTAGTTATATATGACGTCATCTTTTTTTTACATAACTAAAAATTATACATGACATTTAAAGATATATTATATAATTATAAAAAAATCTTAAAAGTATATATTCTATTATAAATATATAATTTTTAAAAAGATAATTTAATTAAAACGTAATAATTTTATATTTTGGATTAAATTTGATTAAATTTGCAGTAAATAGTTATGTGCTAAAGATATACTAAAATGGAGACAACTCCATATCATTTTATCAATTTCTTTAAATTTTACTAAAAATCATTAGTATGGAAAGAGTATATTCTGGTTGAAAGGAATCAATATTTTAATATGACTTTGAAAACAAAATTGTTACAAAGGTAAGTTTACTTTAAAAAAATTAAAATGGATTAAAGTAAAGTCGCTTCAAGCTAATTTATTAACAAATATAAAATAATCTTTAATATACATTATATAAAAGATGTGTAATAACGTTTTATTTCTTTATTAAATGTTACTTATAATTATTTTCATACAATAAATTCACTCAAGCTATATTTTCCATATAAAAGATATTACGTTTATTTAGTTACAAGCTTTTTTATTAATGGGATGTGTATGAACTTAAAGAATTCATTTATTGGCTGCTAAGTATATATGCATACATTTTCACATTATTTTAAATTTCGGAGACGAAAGTAATGATGATATGGAACTCAAACCAGATTTAAAATTCATAAGGTAAAGTGCCTAGTTGATGAGAACTAATAAGTTCGAAACAGCTGTAATAGACTCCTAAAAATAATATAATTTAGTTAGTAGTATAATGCAGTTTTGGTAACCTAAAGTCGAAAGACGGTGGTTTTAAACATTATTATTGTTTTTTGTCCGATGAATATTTAACTTCATTTTATTACAATAGTGCGGACAAGTGGATCACTCTGCTCTCTTTAGATTTTTTCTTTTGAGATGTAGTCCATGTTATATGCAAATTTCCTCTGGTATTCATATGCCATCGGCCTACTGCAAACTGCTAACTTTATTGTATTTAATTTGGGTGTGTTTAGCTGATGAAAACTAATAAGTTCGAAACAGCTGTATTAGGCTCCCAAAAAGAATATAATTTAGTTAGTAGTATAATGCATTTTGGTAACCTTAAGTCAAAAGACGTTGGTTTTAAACATGTTTCTTATTTTTTGTCCGAAGAATATTTACTTTTATTTTATTACAATAGTCCGGACAAGTGGATCACTCTGCTCTCTTTAGATTTTTTCTTTTGAAATGTTGTCCATGTCTGAAGCCCCAGTTAATTATAACTCTGCGGGAAAATGTTTTCATCGTTCTGATCTGGTTCACTCACCTGGAGGCTGCTGATGTTTCACTCTGCTGAGCGATAGTTCTGATCGCATTCTGCCGATGATTATCCATCCAATCAGGAGCCGTCATTGTTGGTCTATGCGTAACTGTTGCGGCTAACCCGGGCGGCCGCTGGCTGGATGTGTGTGCTGAATAATCTGGTTAGTTAAAATAAGCGGGGAGAAATTATTATTATTTTGAAAAAAATTTACTTTAAAAATGTGGTTAAAATTTTGATCGAATTTATGATGTTATAAATAGCATCAATACATAATATATTCTAATAAATATATTTAGTTGATAGATATTTTATACTCCAAATTAAACAGATAGACAATCTCATTTTCTCAAATCATACACGTAACGAACGATAACATCTTCTACAAACAGAATATTTGCCAATAATATGTTTACTGAGAAAAATTAATTTTTATAAATTGAGTTAAATGTAACGAAATATTTTAACATTTATTTCGCACAGTAAATCATTCTCCATATATGTATGTGTTGTTTTAAATGCTTTTAATATATCACCGGTATATTCTGAAAATTATTATACCTTGACATTTTATGTACAAATAGGCTATATTATATAGATATTTTATTAACCGGTAGTATTGCTTTAGAAATTTAGACAATTATATATATATATTCATTTCGAATTAATAAAAATATTATACATAAATGAGCTGTTTGTAGAAGTTACCTATATCATTTATCGATTTTTCCTTTATTGATAGTTAATTGTGTTTCATTTGTTAATTGAATAATTGAATAATTTCATGATACATTAAGGACATCTTTAGATGATCGATATATACATATATATATATATATATATCTGATGTACCTTTCTTCTTTCTATAGTTCCGATAGGGAGACTTTGGCGTGGTCATTTGTGACGTGTTTGTGTCCATAACGGCTGTTGGTGGGTAGCTGCCTATGGCCCCTTGTTGGTGGTGGTGACCTTCGAAGGGAAGCGTGTTGTGAATTTCTGCCCTGGCGGTTGTCTTGGATACGCTGTGACTTGATGGTGTAGGAAAAGCCATGTATGGATTGGACCACAGACGTGTCCCGGGATAGAAGAAGTTGTATGATGACAGGTCTGAAGGACGACATTCGAAAAAGGTAATAAATATATTAATTTTATTTATCCAAACATATTATAAATATTATTACACTGTTATTTTTTAAATATTATTTATGTTAATGAAGTAAAATGATAGATGTAGAAAATATGAAACATTAATCATTTAATTTTATTCATATAAACTAAATAAGTCAGCAGTTTCATGTTTAGTGAATTGTTCTAAATATATCTTTGTTACAAAACAACCATTATTAAAAAAAGCTAATACATTTGTAAAACAGTAAATAACTAAAATATTGTATTTAATCGAATGCACATATTTACCGTTGTGACTTTATCCGGAGGAAAAACCGGAATAAATTTAACTTAATTTTCAAGGTCGTCTGCAAAAGTAGCTAGGATAAACAATCAAGATGAATATATGAAAGACTCTAAATGTTAAAATTTAAATTTATGAAAATCAAACGAAAGGCTTTTTTGAAGGTCGCTAAAAATGGTCGATATATACCTTAACACATACAATTCTGAAATAAACAAATGAAATGAATTATAACTAATTTTAAATAATTATTTAACTTTTATTGTATTGTCGTATAGTCATTTAGCATATTATAATGAGCGAATATAATATTTATTATATATTATTAAACAAGAAATTTGCTGTAACATTTAAATATACAATGACACTTCTTAAAATTATTTATAACATATTATTAAAAATATATATCTATATATTTTTTAACATTTTACATTCTTTAAATTGCCTTTGTTGTTTATCTTAGCTGCTTGTTTTATTGCCGACCTTAAAACATAGTGTTTTTATTCATCAGGTTTTCCTCAGAATTTCTGTCACAACCCATATTGCACAATATGCCCACATAGCGCTCAAAAGCTGCACTTTATTGTTTGGACCCTGTTCGGATACCTCTTGTCGGAATGTTTCCTAACTTTACTGGGTATAAGCCATATGCTTACTTCATTGTATAATAATAATACAACAAATTGTTATCAAAGTGATTATTTAAATTTCTTATAATTTGATGTACGTAAGTAATAATTTATTGATTAATTTTCATAATCAATAATTTTTATTAATTAACAACATTAAAATTAAAATAGTAACACATTGATGTAAACTTTTGACTTACTCTGTATAACATTAATTTTATCGTTTATGTATGTAAACATTTGGAATAATATTAAACATGAAAATCGAAACAGCCTTGCCTATACTATAGTGAACTATTTTATAATTAGAAGGAAACTTTTGTGAAACTCAAATATCCTGAAGCGAATCATAAATAGATATAGGGTTTATATTACCTTTCATATTAAGTTTAGCAGCTGCTGCAGTTTCTACGGCTTCATTAGTCGAGACTCGTGGAAGCTGAGCCTCCTGATGTTTCGTTTGAAACTGTGAACCAGACCAGTACGACCAGATCGTCTGATCAGCACAGACACTGGACCCGTCACCGCTAGCACCGCTAGCACCGCCACCGCCACCACCGCTCAACGACCGGGTGAAATGACTGTCCACCTCCGCGTCAATGTTATCCCCGATGTGGCTGATCAGCAGACAGTTGTGCCGCAGATAGTGTGCACTGACTTGGGTTTCAGGATCGCGGGAATAGCCCAGCAGCTGGGCTTCCAGACTAATGGGCAGCGCTGAGGTTGGGGGAGAGTGTCTGGGGGAGGTCCCCGTGCTTGAGGTGTTAGAGATGTGTGACGTGGCTGTGGACACGTTGAAGTGGTTGTTGAGTGGGTATCGCTGAAGGGATCACAACAGGATAACAATAATATTATGATATATAATATATACAAAATATGTATATAAAATATGTATATAAAATATAGAATAAACGTAATATTAGGCATAAGTTAATGGGTTATGGTACGGTATATTAATAACTTAGACAAATTAAAAAATCTAATAAAAATAATTCATAGTTTTTATAAATAATTAGTAGTTTCTAGCATTTACGAATATTTGTATTAGTAAATGAATTAATTGCTAATTAAACTAACACATGGTTATAAAACAGTATAAGTATATACCACTTCTATACTACTAATTATGCTAATAACCAATCTATGTTATAGTATATTATTTGCGTTCTAAAATTTTTGAAATGATTTTTTACTTATACCTCAGTCAATTTTAATACGTGTGGTTCTTAACGTAATTTATAAGACAATCTGCATTGATTTAAACATATATATACAATATATATATATATATGGTTAAATCGATGGTTAAATACGACAATTATTTGCAAAAAATATATTAAACAATTTAGTATATGTGGTTAAAAAACAATAGTGATATTTTTTATTCAATGTAAATAATATTATGCGTTATTGTTAAGGAAAATAAGATCTGCTATATTGAAATTTGTAATGTGATGCAATAAAATTAATTTATTAATTATAGAATTCAGATGGTAAATTGCATCAATTTTGTTTCAAAATAATATTAGTTTTCTATAATGTGTACACGTTAACATATATTATTATATTTGAGAACGCGTATAGTTTTTCCGTTAGTGGCTGGCGACGCGCTTTCAAGCCAAAGAAACCGATTTTTATATATCTTTATATATTATCTAGAGCCTAGAACTCCACAACTATTTAAACATCATAGTATAGCCATACCTATGAGAATGTTATCTTTTTGCGTCAGTAACAATTTAAAATTAATGTGTAAATTTAGTTATTTTATATACATTGATATTTATTTTTGGATATATAGCAAACTTTCTAAATGCGATTAAGGTATATATAGTTTTGATTTGTATTTGTTAATTGCTAAACGTAAGAATTAACCTTTTCTATATGCGTAACCATTTTATACCATGAAATGATACATATTTTCGACTTATTTTTTTGATCAAAAAAGAATTTTTGTAGTTTAAATATAAATTGAATGAAACATCTATATTTGCGTAAAAATATTGATTAAATATGTTCTGGTTAAATGATGATCAAAATTCGATTAAAATTTATTATGACCTCATGCATATATTTTTATGCATTATTGATCAATTCTTATAACATATACTATACTATCTTTAATTTAACTAATTAAAAATATATATTTATTTTTTAATATTTATATTATTACCGTTTTAATAAACACTTCAACGAAAGAGGTTTCAATTGATTTACTTATTATTTATCGAAGTTTTGTATATTGATATATAATTATATATTGTCCCCATATACATGTATATATGTATATTTGTAACACAATGAAAATATTTAGTAGATAATATCGACAGTCATTTATCATTTTTTGACTTTCAAATTATATTTTATGTTTTTGGTTTTGTTTTTAATAAAATATAACGTGTCCTAAAGTATATCACAATTAACTTCTGAAAAATTATGATTATATATAAATAATATGTAGCCACATCTATTAAGTTGTAATAATTTAAGTTGTATGAATGTTATATCAATTATGTGAAATTATATATTTATTTATTTATGCTAACAATTCCTCCTCTTATAATTTTTTGAAAGTTTTAAAATTAACTTTACAATTACATTAGTTAGAATATTTTTAAATATCTTTCACATCGTTTATCTGTTTTTACTATATAGGGAGTTATCATCGCTTATTATCGCTTGCATTTAAACTATTTTTTAAATGGTTAATTAAATCTTACTATTAAAAAAATTTAAAAATAATATGTGCAGGCAATTTAATTATAAATAACAATTGCGACAATAGGTTGTATAATATACATACTTAAAAAGAAGAAAATATAATTTTGTATATCTTAAGTAGTGTAATATCTTGTAAGTCTTATTCATGCAGATTTGAACTTTTTCAAATAAATGTAAATGTTATTTAATTAATACGTACACATTACCATTTTTTAAACTAATTTATTAAAATACAATATATAAAACTATATAAAAAACGAATCACTTGTTTATACACATAATAATACTAAACAATATTTTCGGTCACACTATAGGTATATGGATACATATAGTTAGATCCAAGAAACTAAAATATGAGGAGCATAATTATCGCACGATCATTGGCTGGCGACACAATTGGTTTCGAATCCAGCAATAAAGAACACACATGTTTTTCTTAAAACTGTTTCAAAAAAACGACTAAACCTAAATTTCCATGTTGCATTTGTACTTTTTAATGCGCCATTGCATTACTCTATAACGATTCTGTTTCAAATCTTATAAACATTTTTTTTAAATTAAATGTACTAGAATTACAGAAACCATAGACCAGCCTTAATTTTATCGTGATTTAAAAATATGTTTTTGTTTTATCTATTCATATTTATTTTAATTTGATTAGATGCAACGAATTATTCTATTAAATAATTGTGATTATTATTATATATTATTTATGTAGTTTTCGTAAGACATTCTTAATTATGTACCATTTATTTACTCAAATATTTAATAATTTTTTTTTGAAACTTAACAAAAAATACATAGCTATAAATATATGCCATAAATATCGACATGTCTGTTTGTAAATCTGTTTAACTATATATTTAGACTGACCTGTTTTCTGTGGTAAAATAAGTCATCATTGTTGTGTGAAGATCCATGAAATGCAGAAAACCCAAAACCAGACGGCGCTGAATAGCCAGTTATCGCCATTAATATTTATAGACAATCCAACTCTCTCGCCTCCGGAAGAACACAGCAAGACGTCTCAACAAAATTCCACAAATCTTCCACAAGCAAAATGCGCCGCCACACTAATTCTATATGGAACAGAAAAGACGATTTCTAGGAGATCTTCCTTAAACTGCGAGGCTTATCACACCGTCGAAATCACAGGGGAAAATGTTGCGTGAATTGTGTATTTTGGCATGTCCGTGTATATGGAAACGGAAGAAAATTTACTTCCCGCGTGCAACATGTTGGTAGTTTGTGAAATTCAGCCAATTACATGTGTCGGTTTAATGAATATGTACACTATATAATTGGTTTACAATTTTCACACTATAAGATCAGCCCATATGCAAATCTCTGCAAAGCCTCCCCCAAATATCCATTTCAATATTTTTAATATCAGTACAAAATCAGAGTGTTTAATACGTTTTTGAGATATTGAATTTTTTACAACAAAAAGGTTATTACACAATATATGATAAAATAAACTATATAAAATAATGTCACCTCAAGATTTTTCCGGTTTTAAGGCCCATGCTCACCATGCGCTACGCGACGCGACGCGACGTGCCGTAAAAAGTTGATTACATACATTCCAATAAACCTATTTCCACTGAGCGCAACACGACGAAACTGAAGTTGAATCTATTAAACTTTTTCTGCGACACCAGGTGCCGAAATGCCTATTTAAATACAAATACTATAATAGCTGATGATACATCATTCATACATACACGTTCCTGCACATACTAGTAAGAGTGAGAGAGGAAACCTCAGTAACACAGACTGGATGCATTGGTCGTGAACAAACAATAGCTACTTGCATACTTACAGATATAGTGCGTGGCCTATTCATATAGATAGACATATATCTCTAAAGAGCCATAATAGCACATGGTAATTCGTTGCGTCGCGTCACGCTTGGTGAGGCCTAACATTAAATTTTTGCCGCGCGACGTTCCAACGTCGCCTTTGGGGGGTATGGACCTTTACCAAGATCTTCCCACTTTCTTACCAAGGTTCCCAATCGTACTAATATCTTCTCAGTGTTAACAATGTTTTACCAGTCTTACCAAGATCTTCCAAGTTTTACCAACATCTTCCTAATCTTACCAACATCTTCCTAGTCTTACCAAGATCTTTACAGTATTACCAAGATCTTTCCAGTTTTATCTAGATTTTCCGAGTCTTACCAAGATCTTCCGAGTCTTACCAAGATCTTCCTAGTCTTAACAATATCTTTATAGTTTTACCAATATACACGTATTCCCAGTATTACTAAGTATTATTATTTTTCCAGTTTTATCAAGATCTTCCTAGTCTTACAAAAATCTTTTCAGTCTCAACAAGATGTTTCCATTCTTACCAAGTTTGTAAAGTTTAAGTAAATGTTTTAAACATTTAATAGTTAATAGTATCATGTAATAAAAATTGTTTTTAGAATAATGCTTACATAAGAGTAAAACTGACCTTAAATGATACAGTACGAATAATTGTAGTGAAAAATAGACAAACTAAATTATTATTTTATATTACTTATTTCGTCACAAAATAAAAATATTTTCTTTACAATTTATAAACTATCTGAAGTTACAATCGCGTCATTAAAAATAATACTTAATTTTCTCATATATGTACGTAAAATATTAACGTCTTTATTTGTAAACCCATTTGTAATTTTAATTACATAATACGAATTTTAATGGATTAAGTATATTTTTAAATAACTATATACATTAATTTAGTGCTAGTTTTGTCAACATTTAAATCGTATCATTATGCTATATGGAATATATATTTTTAATTTATTTAATTTAATAATTTTTTTATAAAAATTTGAATTGACAATTTTAAGTCCTATAAGGGGACAATAATATAATCTGTATATGAATAAGTATATCATTGATATCATTAAACATTGATGGCGATATACCGCAGCCAGCTCATAACCATTTACTTACTTCATGTTGATATTTCTGACGAGAGATCCGCGGTTATGACGGGTATCACTATCTATGTTTTTTAAATGTAATGTATATATTGTTACTTAAAATGTGAACTCTACAAATAATTAATTATATATTATACAATATTTAAATTTGTGCCTTTGCTTAAACTTTTAATTTAAATAAAAGTTGAGAATTATCTTTCATAGGCTGATCAGTTTGTAAATATATATATATATATATATATATCAGGAGTGATATTATTATAATATTCAAATGTAAACTAAAAAACTCTCAGTTTATAAAAATGTATTATATATTAACCAAACTTTGGTGCCAATATTTACCAAAATGTATTAGAGTTTTTAATTTTAAAATATTTGTATAAATTTGAAAAAATATTATTTGTTACTTCGCTTAAATTATTACTTCGTATTTCATTTTTTAACACGTATAAGTCTATAATTTACATAATTCTGCAGCAAAACTATGCTTGGAACTAATTTACAATGTGTTATAGTATATTGTATACATGCATCTGCATCAAGTGAAGCAATTTACACAACTTTTATTAACAATAATCTGAGTCGTATAATATAACGCGACATTTGCCATAAATTACATGTAGTACAAAAAATAATGATCGACTCAAAACATGTCCCTTTATCCGCGAACTACCTTGCATATCTCACACGCTTTATGGATAACTATATAATAATCTCATCCGGAGTTCATTAAATTTAATGCAATCTTACTTCCCTAATCATTACCTTATCAGGATACGGGATCGGTCAAAAGATATAATTTATACACACATCACATATAGCATGTTATACATGTTTAAAACGGACCATACAATTAAAAAGTATAGTTCCAATATACATATATATATACATATATCAAACCAGGTCCTGGCATATACGCACTCCTGTCTCCCCTTTGCTCTGAACACCAATTTGTGATCACATGTCCCGATAACCCATCCACTTACAGGGGGGTGTACACCTGTACCTGTACAACCGAAGCATTCTTCCGAGGTCCTTTCAATTAGCCCGGACGGGGAATAAGTCACACAGATAGCCATCGGGGCAAGTGTGGCATACGGATGGAGTTATACTCAGCTATAGCTATAATATACACACGACGTTATTATACCTGTTATATACTTTTCGGTTAGCGTCCGCATATTATATATATATTTAATTGGCCCTCTTGTTTGCGGGATGATATACCCGTCGCTTATTATGAACCAGCTGAGAGTATATCCTCTCTATATGTATAACTTAACCCCATGAATATGCACCTGTATGTAATGTTCCTGCAACTATAAGAACAGCACGGAGAAGATAAGATATGTATATGAATGAGCAGTATACGTTATATCGCACCAGATATTATAGAGATGATCATGACAGTATGAAATCAAATATAATATAACTAAATTGACTAAATTTTTGTTATTTAAAAATTAATTTTAACAAATATATTTTTTAAAACTATGCTTCATTATGCTTAAATAAATTACTATTGTATATAAAATTGTTGTTAATTGATAATGCAAAAATAACAAGCTGCATGGTTTGTCGTTATTTCTCAAACATTGTTAATTGATGTATTTGCTATATAGTTAGATATTATACTGTATATTAATTACATAAATAATACAAAAATGATTGCTGCGTATATTTATTGTACCAAAATAGATGCTTACAGAAAATTTATTAATTAGCACGTCTGTCGAGGTGATCCTTATCATAAGGCTATTCTAAAATTCTTGCAGTAAAAGGAACATTTGGTATGTGTTGGGTATTGTTTTGCAAAAAGAAAAACACTATAAATACGAATTAGCTTGTTCTATTGTATTTGTTATGATAAATATATCGGGGAAACCAAAATAGATCTACATACTCGAATAAAGGAACATAATACAGCTATTCACAAAGGGGATTTTAAGATGTCAGCTATGGCAGACCACTACAATAAATGTCACTATACCCAACACATACCAAATGTTCCTTTCACTGCATTAATTTTAGAATATGCTAAGGATCACCCCGACAGACACATTAAAAAAGCTATATACATCTGTGATGATATGCCAACAATTAATCGGGATCGTGGATGGATATATATATATGTTCTAAATTTGTATAGAAATAACATTGTGCAATTTTATGTATAATAGAAATATGGATGCATAAATTTATAATGCTTTTATTAATTTTATAGTTTTCGAGGAAGTTATCCGAAATATATATAATTGAAGTTTTAACTATCGGACTTATTTATTTTATATTGTTTTAATTGTGAAACTTTGTAATGCCCACAAATACATTCTTAAATATACATATCTCATTAAAATAATTTAAAGCGTTATTATTAATGAAAATGCATATAATACAGTGAATCCTATGATATGACATATATATTTTGAAATATTTTTTTGTTGTATAAATTTTTTAAATCTTGTAAAATCTTGTTAAAACTTGTAAAATCTTGTTAAAACTTGTAAAATCTTGTTAAAACTTGTAAAATCTTGTTAAAACTTGTAAAATTTTGTTAAAACATTTAAAATATTGTTAAAACTTCTAAAACATTGTTGAAACTTGTAAAATCATGTTAAAACTTGTAAAATCATGTTAAAACTTCTAAAACATTGTTAAAACTTGTAAAATCATGTTAAAACTTGTAAAATCATGTTAAAACTTGTAAAATCTTGTTAAAACTTGTAAAATCTTGTTAAATCTTGTAAAATCTTGTTAGAACCTGTAAAAGATTGTTAAAACTTTTAAAATATTGTTAAAACTTGTAAAATCTTGTTAAAAACTTGTAAAATCGTGTTAAAACTTGCAAAATATTGTTAAAACTTGTAAAATCATGTTAAAACTTGTAAAACTTGTTAAAACTTGTAAAATCTTGTTAGAACCTGTAAAAGATTGTTAAAACTTTTAAAATCTTGTTAAAACTTGTATAATCTTGTTAACGTGCCAAAATAGAAAAGTTTGGCTCCTTTACCATTCTATATTCTTTGAATGTATGCAGCTGGCAGAGGCGGATTTTATTAAATAAATGTAAATAAAATATACTTGTAAAAAGTCCCCAGCATGTCAGACCAATAATATCAATATAAAAACATTTTTTAAATTTGAATTACAACTAGTTTTTTCAAAATGTAATTATTGTTAGTTTTAATTTAATAGGAAATTATATAGAAAATTAATCTTTTACATAAAATAAATCAATAATAATTAATAATCAATAAATCTAAATCTCAATCAAATTACCAATTCAGAAATAGAAATACAAAACTGTTAAAAAGGGCTATAGTCGTTTCTAATGTAAATGAATGTATGTAGTAATTCTCACGGATGTGTTTAACCAGTGTACATTTTCAATTTATGATTTAAAATTTCAGTGAAATTCTGAGTGGAGGTCAACATTTTAATATTAAAAAATAATTAAACGAACACTATATTTTATTGTCATAATAAGATTAATCTATACGTTTAATACTCTTTAAATTGGTTTTTCATTATTTATATTTATTTTATAATATTAAATATGTGGACAGTTTCATATTTTACTCTTTATCACAAATTTTGCATTCACTTAATATGCTGGGAATAACCCGAAAAATAAGTGTTTTTAAATGAGTCGTTTTTTCTACGTACCTCGGCTAATGAAGGATAATTATATAACATACAATAAAATAATTCTTTTTGATGAATATAATACACAATTTATTGTTTTTATATAATATAATAATAATAATAATTCATTTTCCATTTATCATCCAATAATGAAAATATGTGACACTCGGAAAAAAATCTGAAATATTTTTAATTGAGTAAAATACCAAATGTGAAGTAATATTTGAATAATTCGCAGAATTCATTCTGTATATATAGAAATACACTGTTTGGATTTTTAAAAAAATAGATTTTGCAAATATTATAATATTATCAATTTAAAAACTATACATTCTTTAATTGCTTTATATATGTTACTATAAGCTGTTGTGGCTCTGTTCCCCTTTTTAAAAAATCTATTTTGAAAATTGTGGTGAATTTTACATTAACTGTTACCTAAGGATACTATACTTATTCCTTCATTAAATGTATAATAAGTAAATAAATCAATAATTATGATCATTGAATTATAACCACTCTCCAAGAATACATAAAAAATATAAAAAATACATAAAAAATAATCTGAAACTATATATATATTGGTTTCTGTTTTTTAATCATTTTTTTATTTTTATATGATAACTTGATATTCAAATTATATTTATATTTAGTCAGTCTATCTAACATGTTGACCTAGTTATAATATATTGCTTAAATTAATCGGTTCAAATAGTTTTTACAAATAGAAATTATCTTTGTCAATGTTCTCGGCCAAACATAACAAAATACGATGTATTATCAATATCACGCTAAAATAATGATTTGTCAAATTCGTTTCACTTTTAAACAGTACAGACTGCTATCTGCGGTAATTATTTCAGTACAACATCAATGTGTCACCCAAAATTGTGTATAGTATTATTCTCAAGAAAAATCGTTATCTGTTCTTTTCAACAGGTTTCAGCCGGAAGTTGTATCAAGTTATAATATATATATATATATAGACAGTATTTGTAAAATAAATTCCCAAATACAATCAGTCAATTACGAAAATCCAGAGGCAACTTCAAAGTGTACGGGCAGTGTACATTTGATTTGTAATTTCAACTAAATATAATATAATATAGTGCGCGGCGCGCGCGAGCACATGTTGCTTTCTTCAAGCTGTGTCAACCGACTTGACTGCGACGCGGGATATATATAGGCTATATAGATGCATGCGCGGCATATGAGGACAAAATGACTGCTTCCTGCTGTAGCTCAAATGCAGAGATACCGCGCACCAGAGTGACAGGTCCTGTGATGTTTCACAGTTTTACTGCAATACGATAGTATATAGGGTATAATATCTGGCTGATGTGTCATGTTAGTTTACATGTGATTGAGTACATGTATGGCAGTCCCGCGCAACGGGGAGGGGCTCGATGTTCCCGTCACAGAGCCATTTAATCTCAGCGCGCTCATTATTTTTTGTGTAAATATATGATGCCTGTTTTTTTGGCGGTTATCTGACGATTTCTTGTATATATATATTTGCGTTATGGATAAAGGGAGATGCTATAATATTCTCTTGTGCTGTACATTTTTTAAGGTTGTGCAGTCTGGTTTAAATTAATAAAATTCAATGTTGAAATGTTGACATGACAGTTTTTTTAATGTAGATTAAACCATGTTTTTGAATTAAACTGAAAAATACAATTTTATTTTATATTATTTTATTCTGTCATCACAATCAATGTTTCTGGTTGCACTTGGAAGCATGTAAATCACAGTTTTGTAAATATATTTCGAGTTAAAAGCTACATAATCTTAGCTTTCGGTTATTTTATCAAATATACACTATGCAATTTAGTATAGTGTCAGCTATGAAGAGTACATTGAAAATGAACGTTATATGAATTATTAGTTAAAATATTAGGGATGGGACATTACATTAACAAAATATATAAAGTTGTAGTCAAATATGACGATATTGTTAAGTGAAGCGAGCAAACTATAAATATTATTAAGACCTAATTTTTACCTTAATGTCTATATACTTTTCAAAATTTTCTTTTCTTTAATTTTTTATCAACTTAATATACTAATTTTAACGTGTCACATCTGTTCAAAATATGTTACTGATTATATCTGGGACCTCAAAATCGTCAATCAATATTTTATTAGTTGGCAAATGGTGATTCGTCTATTTAACCGTTTTTAAGCATTTTTATAATTGCAATAATATGCTCTAATTTCGGATTCCAAACCAATATTTTAACTTCTTATTAACTTGCACACGATGGATCCCAATTGACGAAAGAGTACCTTTTTACGTCTAAATACATGCCAATATTATAATATTACACATGCACATATTATTATACACATGATGTGGTTTTTGCTTGTGGATATCCCCGAATTACTATACCTCTTATGTTACTATGCATATTGCTTTTTTTTACGATTTGTTTGGTACTACTTGCAATCTGGTCGTCAGTAGGGAGACTATGCGTACCTGATGAGAGCTGAATAGCTCGAAACCGGTAGTGCTCTGTCTCTCTGCTGTTTGTATACTGGCCCTGACCTTAGTGCTTTTACTATAAAGTTTCTCTGTTATAATTTTGAGATAAGTGTATTTTCATATCACCTCATATTACGGAGCTTTCAAAAAGGTTTAAATATCATATGCGCCTATATTTTATGATATGATAATATTTAAATTACTTATTTAAAAATTGTATATTATATTATACAGTCATATAGGGACAACTTATTTCAAAGCTCCAAAAAATTATAAAAATTGTGAAAATATTGAATGGGTAGATGCGCAGAATACCGGTACTTCAATTTACATTACAAAATGGCGGGTAAAACATAATGGAAGTCTGTAATTATCAAATATATTTATTAATTGAACAATATAAATTCAATATCGAAATATATTTTCTCCCAGATTTGCTGAATACTCGTGATTTTAGACTACTTCCTGTCCATGTGTACCTGCCATTGCATTTCTGCCGGTATCTTCTAACTGAATCAGCTAAATGTGGTTGGTTTCCAAAATCCCGAATTTATGGTTATCTTTTAAACAAATTAAAAAGATGTTTACATATAGTATATCTTCCATGTGTCTTTTAACTATTCCGCATAAAGTATTCTGACTAATAACAATATATAGATACCATTTCAAATTACATAATATAATAAGGTTCATAACATAACATAAGGTTTTTTTTCTAACGTGATAAAACAAAAACTTATATATTGTACATATAGACAGAAATTAATTAATCTTAAACAATACTAGCAAGTGTATATATACAAACAATTGCAGTAACTATTTAAGAGATGCTTTCCAATATATAGTGGAATAATTTTCTTCTAATTACATATTTATTCATGTTTATTCCCAAAAGAGAGATATACCTACTGAGAATTTCAATTTTATTTAAGGAAAATAAATTTAATTAATAAATAAATTTTTATTCCAAAGATAGGTTTCGAGAGAGCTGTTTGTTTGTTGAGATTGTTATTTCACGGTATTTTTTTTAGTACTTTCTCTGAAATGATTTAAAAATTAGAAAAATTTTATTTAAAAAAATATTTTAATAAATATATATTAATCTTAATATATATTTTATTGCAAGCATACACCATATTTTGCTACTATGTTTTAGGGCATTCAATTAAAAAAGGTAAACTTATTTAATCGATTATTAAATTTAAGAAGATTAAATATGATAGGCAAATTTTATTAATTACATAATAAATATTTTATTATATTATTTTTTCTTTGTTTATATTATATTATTTATTTCCTTTTAATGCTGAAATAATAATGCAAAACAAAACGTATACTATATATAACTTTAAAATGTAGAATATACCTGCTTATAATAAAATATATTATATAATATTACTTTATTTTTAGAAAAAAATGTGTTTTTTCTATTGTGAAAATACTATATTCTAAATTTTAAAAATTATGATGTCATGATCGTGATTTCCTCAGATTTTTGTTTTCAGATAATTATGAATTTAACAAAACCAGGCTTAATTACTTAACTTACTAAGTAGTAAATAATAATTTAAAAAAACACTTTTAATAAAAAAAAATTCACTTCATTCTTTTAAAAACTACAAATTCGGTAGTGATTTTTATTCTTCTAATTAACTGCTGCAAATACTTTAGTGTAACGTTAGATCGTTAATAACATAATTTAAATATATAGTATAGTATTTCCTGTTACGCTCCTATTATAGTCAGTGACCAGACCTTGGCTATTGCAAACATTTGCCCAGCTCGCAGCTTGCCAGTAACAACTGGATTATAATGCTGGAACCGAACTGTCGTCGAACACTGTAGTGCTACGCTTTTTAAATCGCAATATTTGTGCACACTCAATATAAGGCACTGACCAAACAGAACAGTGGAGGGACTTCGTGAAGCTCAACAGGAAACTTCTTTCTATCTCTCTCCCACTCTCTCTCTCTCTCTCTCTCTCTCTCTCTCTCTCTCTCTCTCTCTCTCTCTCTCTCTCTGT
>JAUZND010012064.1:0-28585 GCA_034780555.1 Coelogynopora nodosa | reverse complement strand
GAAAGTACTCGGATGCTTCGCATCCTCGTACTTTCTAAGCATGGAATTCCTAAAATCAGTTAATTATCATATACATAGTTTAATCAGGAAACTACAATAAATAGGTTGATCAATATATTTAATAAATCAGGCTGAAGCTACAATAAATATAAAATATTGATTACATAGCTATATGTTAAAATTTTAAGCTAATTGAATATTATTCTGACCACTTTTAAATTCTCTTGGGAGCAATTGAGTACAACTTTCTCCGTCAACATTTTATGACATATAGAAATGTTGAAAATGGTAGATTTTTTCTTGTAAATATATTTTAACTAAATTTTATAGTACAAAACTGATAAACTGATCCCAACTAAATCTATTTATTTAAGCAAGCATGCATAAATATATTGCTCATGAACCATGTTAACATGGAAATTGTGAGACACATTAATTAATTAATTAATTAATTAATTACAAGGGATGAGAGCGATACCAGGCTTTGTTTAATTGTTATGTTTAAACTATGTTTTATATAGTTTTTTTTAATGATAAAAATTATTATTGTAGTAGTTTTCCTAACTTTTCTTGGACATCATATTAAAATTTAACAAATTTAAATTGAAGTAAAATGGTTGGAATCAAATTTCTATATTTTCAAATATTATTCAAATGTTAACCAAAAAACATCTCACAATAACAATAGTTACATAAATCATTAATTGTATCTCATCAGTGTGTATCATGTTTATGTTGTATATCAGTGTAACGTATTTTAATTTACGGTTATTTTTACATGTTTCAAGAGTAAGTTTAAGTTGCTAATTATGATTATGGCATTTATTGTTGTTTGATGCCATCAACATTTCGTTTACAATTTTGGAATTTTCCGTTTTAATTTAAAAGTTTGAAAATCATTTAATTTTATTAAAATAGTATAAACAATTAGAAAACTTTAAATTAAAAATTATTAGAAGCGTAAATTGTTTAAATAGATTAACTGTATCAATCAAAATTAAAAAGTAATACAAAATTATCGGTATAAAAATGTATTTACCATATGTCCAGTGTGCTCAAAAAGCACATACAAAAGTATTCATTTGATAATGGACAAGAACACAATTTTTTGAAATAAAACTATCCATCACTGTTTCAAAGAATGTTTCAAACATATTCTTTCATCATGTAACTGTCGTGTATATCGTTGTTCTATAATATATTCTGTATTTCCTGATTGGAATTTTTACCGTGTTCCTCGCTAATTTCATTATTATTAATATTCGATAAAAATGTAAATAAGAATGTAAATAATGCATTTTATTAGACATTCTACAACAAAAATTTTAATAGCCCAAAATCATTTTGTCAATGCATATCTCATAGTCATCACTGTTAGCATTTTCTAGTCCATTTTTTAGTCGCTGTCAACACAGCTTCTAATTCTTGAGATCAATTTTTGAATTTGGGGGCCAATAAATGTTCCAGCTTTTACTTTGGCATAAGACCATTTTTGAAATATGTTCCAAATGTAATTAAAGGTGACCTTTTCATGTCCAAAACTTTGAAAACATGTTTTGTTAGGTCCCATTATTTTGTGCAGTATCTTTCTAAAAGTTATAAAAAGCATTATATATTGTAAAAGCCAGTATTTAACTCAAAACGCGCAGGCTTATTTTTCCTATGATAGTGTTCACCAGCAGCCCCATTTCTTGGTCCCGAAATTCTACCAATGTTAACATATCATGAATCAGAAGTTGTCATGACATCAACTAAACAAATTAATGGAAAAGCTTTTGTTTTGTAGTATCGCAATTTCTGCAAAATCCAATGAATTGTGAGTATGAGATACTCATCAACAATAAGATTTCAGGCTACAATATGTTTAATTTTAGAATGTCCATAAAAATGCACTGTTTATATTCTCGTGTAATGTTTTATCTATTAGAGATGATAGAAGTGAGGAGCACAGAGAAAATTTTTTACAGAACATCAAGAATGTGGAATAATGATATACGTGTAGATTGGATGGTCACATGATAGAAGACTATTTTTGGAACCTTATGCGAAAAAATTATGAAGAGTTTTATTAAACTAAATCTCATTCTAATATATATTTCTGATTGGAAAGTATGATCCGTTTTAATGTTATATTTCAATTTACAATGAATACACATGTACGTACATTTAGATCACCCTGGCTTATTGTAAATGCATGTTTTGTATTGATAATTTAAATTGTTATATAAATCTTTGATTGATTATACAGTTAATAAACAATTTCTATTTTTATTTAATATCCAATTTTTGGTTAATGACCAATGTCTACACCATTATAATAAAACTGTCTGATTTTCTTAGTTTTGAGTAAAAACTGATAAATTCGAAATTTTAACTTATCAATTATGAACAAAATATTGACAGAATAAAAAAAATTGTCATCATCATGATCAGCGACCCAAAATTAGACTAAGATCATTTAAATATATAAATAAACAATTTTATTATTAAATATAACGCTTGATTAACGTAATAGTGATTTTTGTATCAGACGTTATTTCAATTTCTTTTAGTATAAGACGTTATTTAAATATTTTTTTGTATCAGACGTTATTTCAATTTCTTTTTGTATCAGACGTTATTTCAATTTCTTTTTGTTCGCAACACAAAATAACAAATTCGTCGTTAAACTTTCAAAGTTTTTAAATAAGATTTTTTTCGGTTTGGGGTGCAAACTAAATTAACTTATTTATGATAGTAACTCATTTTCCCAAATAAATGCATTCCTTTTTAAAAATAAAGAATCGTAAAAAGTTTCAACTACTTCCATTTACTAAGAACTCAGTATATAATACAGAACATAATTGTACGAACAAAATCCAATAAAAATTCAAAAAACAAGAGAGTGTTTCTTGTAAACAACACAGAAAGCCAGAAACGATGGTAAGTTATCTGATTAACACAACTTTTATTTATTCATTTCTTATTTAGCATAATATTACTTTTATTTATTTAGTTTTTTTGTTTAAAATAAAGCGTGAAATTGAACTTGTGACTTCTGCATTCACTAAACAGCCGATAAAAGGTGGGTACAGGAATTTTTAAAGTAATTGGTGCTCTTATTAGCACTCTTATTTTGGTTTTGAACAATTATTAGCTTTTTCAATTATCTAACAGAAGTTACGTTAAGTTTTTTTTATAAATTGTAATGCTTGAATATATACAATTACATAAAACAATATTAAAGCATCGAATTGTTGTTGTCTTTCAGCGAAGCAGAACCTTTATTCCAGAATTTGAAAGAAATTATCAAGATGTATCTAGAGTTTTTTTTTATTAAATCACTCCCATTATCGTTGGAAACAGTCTAGAAACCAGTTCATAAATTTAAAATATAATCTAGAGCAACTTTATTGATTAAGTCAATAATGCGTAATAACTTTTTGGCTTATTTTTAAAAAGGATATTAACATTTTCTTAGTTATTGATCCGGTAATATTGAACATGGATAAAGTTTTATTTTCAGTTGATAATAGTAGATATAAAATATAATTGATGAATAAAATAATGTATCTATGCTTGAAAGCAAGAATATTGTATCTGCGATTTCAATGCTTCTTATGAAATTATTTAAAATTTAAAATGAGATACGACTAAAATGATAATATTCGTATTCGGCATGTATTAGATTGTATTTATTTTTTCGGGAGATCCAATAATAATTTTATATTCAAATTATTAAATATTGTTCGTATTTTCTAAAGACCATTAATATTGTAGATATAAAATTACCGGTTTTGACCCAAAATATTATGACAAAATTTATAATTTTAAAATACTGTAATATTATTTACAATAAATATAATATTAAATTCGTTGCTACATCTTTTATGAATTGTACAATTTCAAAATGTAAAATTTTGAGATATTTAAAATATATAATTATTTTCAACATAAAAATTAACTTGTATATATTGTATAAACTAACAATTTCCCTTAGAGGATGACAAGGGGATATTTATCTATAAACTGTAACTCAATACAGAAAAACTGAAATTATTTTTATATTTAGCATACAATAATTATTTTAAACAAATTTTATAGAAGAGAAATAATAATTGTTTATTAATAATTTAATAAACTATTAACGGATATATGTAGATGAGGTGAATTTTAGAATTACTTGAAAAAATTGTTAAAATAAATTATTAAATATAATTTTATTTTTATGAATTAGTTATTTGCAAGCTTTATAATTTTTCAAGAAATAGTTTTTTTGAATTTAATATTTGTAATCTACTTTGTTTTATTTAATAATTAATTTAATTATAAACAATAATAAATTAATATTGTTATAAAATATTTGTTATACATTTACTTTCTATTTAGCATATGTTTATATATTTTCTGTTGTATACCTATATATTCGTCCAAAGTAAAATATTAAAAAAAAAAAAAAATTATTAATAGCAAAGTTGGATTTATTTTTAGGCTACGTAATCAGGAAAAACAAACATGTCACAGAAATGGTCTCAAAGAATAAACAAATACGAGATTGATAGCAGACTAATAAACAAATTATATCGAATAAAAATAGAATCTAGAAATAAAATAAATGATTAATGATGTAATGCCGGTGTTGCCCCGGAATATAGAAACGGCATTTTAGCGACGGTGACTGGTCGAATGGCAGACTATAGAATTCTTAATTGAAAGAAATTCGCTTCACAGAAAGACTTTTTTTAGAAACAGCTCTTTCCGAAAAATTAATGTTTCATAGAACGAAATTTCAGAGAAATGCATTAGGTATAATTTATATTTCATAGGATTGTCTTTTTATAGAATGAAACATTATCGAAAGTTATTTGATAGAATTGTTATTTTATAGTAACTGGCACTTGATAGAAATATTTTTAAAAAAATTACAAATTAATTAGGTATATGAAATATATATATAAATATAGCTTTTGTGGGTCTTTTCTTATTATTTTACTCTAGCAACGTGGCTATATATATTATAGCTGTAATAAAATTATAAAAAACATGAAAGTAATATAAATAAATTGTTGATAAGAATAAACCGCCTCTAATTATTTTAATATGATTAAATTGTGTTTTATGCATATTCATAAAACTCTTGTTTTGCCTTGAGATTTTAATGTTCTTCTGAAAAAATAAGATATATTATTTTGATAAATGAAAATGTTTCCAAAATAATATATCTTAGAAAATTAATTAATTTATTGTTGAAATAATTATATTATTATTTTTGTCACAATTTGATATCATTTTTATTAATATATTTATTTACATATTAGTAAATGTTAAGATGAATGTCTTAAATTTCAAAATAAATAATTAATTAAGTAATTAAACAAATCGAAAGATTTCAGCGGGTTCCTATATAGGTCACAACATACGATATATACATATATATATATTATATAGGTTATATAGGTTATATACTGATACTAAGCAAAGTGGATATATGTTACAATTCTATTACAATATAACTATGATATAAAATGATCTTCGGGATTGTTATCAATTACAAATATACATTAAAGATCATTTGAATATTACTATTTTATGCAATTTTATAATTATTTAATAATTAATATTTTAAGCTATACAGATTGTTACTCGCTGAAAATTACCCAATTTCAGCGTAACATACACACATAATCTGACAGACAGATTGATAAACAGATATACTGACCGATTATATGGAGAAATTGTATATTAATCACATTTTAATATATTTCATAAAAATACTTAGTGCTATATAATCTAACAATATACAGTATGTGCGGTAGAGATTTCGACTGCATGTGTTAGTGGTCCCGGATTCGAGCTATCATTTCAGGTTAAAAAAGTTAAGTTATAACGAAAGAAAGAATTCGTGGAAAACAGTTCAAACTATAATATGTTTTACAACTTTTTATAACGTTTTATTTACAATGAGATATAGTTGTATCAAATATTTTATCACAATGTTTTATTTAAAAAAATAAGTACTTTTCTTTTTATGGCTTTTTGTCATCCTACTATTTTAAACTATTTTTAGGATATTTAAAACCTGACAACAAGTCCAGAATCACAATGCAGAATCAAATATACTTACTGTTTATTAATGAGATATTTCCATGAGATAAGACTTACAAAAAGAACTATAATAGTATGTAACAAACCATCCACTGACATTTTTTATCTATATATGTTATATGTACTGACTTTTTAATGTATTGTATCATAAAAAGAATAGAAATACAAATTCTGTGAAGATATATGCTTATTTCTTATTTGATATTTACGTATTATTTTATTTATATAGCTTATATTTATTAGTATAGCATATTCCACTATAAAAATATGATTATTGCACAATTCGTATAATATCTATATGTGTGGGTTTGATATGCACGTTATTTAATTTTAAAATAAATCTTTTATCTCGTCCCTACAAAATATGTATGCAGTACTTATAATTTATGTCGAATTACATAATAAAGTTTTACACGTTACATTATAATACAGTTAAATTAATTTTTATTTGCATTTCTACCAAATTTTAATTTCATGAAATTTCATTTCTACTAAATACCATTCTTTCAAATATCATTCTATATAGTAACAATTCTACGAACTAGTAATACTATTGGCAGACTTTACTTAAATTGCTGTTTCATGAAACAACATTGTTTTTAAAAGTTGTTTCAATGAAAAACCTTTCTGTGAAACGAGTTTTTTTTAATTGCCAATTATGTGGAATGCCATTCGACCAATCACCATTCTTTGTTTTGCCTTTCGGTAATACGGGACCACACCGTAATTCCAACACTAATATAAACTTTCTCTGCCACAATTTTGAATTTTAGTAGTGAATAGCTTTTTATGTGATTTATTTATAAGTGATTATTATTATAAAACAGTTTTAATATAACATAATAAATATACTAAAAACATTTATTTCGAGTTATCACTATATCAAATTATTTAGTAAGCTGAGTTTTTCTAAAATTTGAATAAACTTTTGTGTTTATTAATGTTAATTCGATATTATTTCGATATTAGTTTCTAAATTCTATTTCGGTGTTTATAATTACAATTGACATTAAACTGCTCATTTTATTTTACTTGTATAATTGAGATAATAACATTGAAATATGAGAAATGTGAGTGTGATAAATGTAATCGAATGTTGCTGAAACACTGCTTTGTTAGTATTTATTTATTTATTTGAATTATATTTGAACTTTGGTAACAAACTTGCCAACAAACAATGTCTTAAAACTAATGTGAATAGAAAAATTAGGCAAATTATCTTTTTGTTCGGTTA
Organism: Coelogynopora nodosa; assembly: GCA_034780555.1. NCBI lineage: Eukaryota > Metazoa > Platyhelminthes > Proseriata > Coelogynoporidae > Coelogynopora > Coelogynopora nodosa. The sequence continues at coordinate 21,267 of JAUZND010012064.1, read as the reverse complement.
GAAATCTTGCTATTGGCCGGAAATAATCTTTATACCATATTCCAATTAGTTACTTTATAAAATATAAAGTAAAACAATTATAAGTTTTCATTAATTGTAGTGGCATTAAATAAATAAATAATAAAAATAAAAATGTCCCGATGAAATAATTTTTTAGAAATTAATTTTTAGTTTTGCAGAAAAAAGCAGAGGATATAAATAATTGATCATTTATTTATAATATTTATATATTAAGTTCAATTCTTCAAACATTGAAAAAAACAATATTAACCGCATAATTAATTTATTTTAAAGCCATATTATTGTTTTTCATTTAGACGTTGCATTTTAAAATTTTGAGTTTATAGAAAATGAATGTCTAAAATCACAAAAAAGTTTTAACATACCTGTACTGTTGTGACACTTCCAATTCTAATAGGAACCCATATAAATCCTCTTTTTATCTGACGAATTAACTCAACTGCTGTTTATATTCTTTTGAGTAGCTTATGTTCCCCTTTTCAATTAATTATTGCATAAGTATACATGTACATACATATGTATACATACTTGTATATAATTGAGTCGAGTGAAGAAAATTAATTATTGAAATATGATTGTGATTTGAATATTATAGAGCGATTTTAATTAAAAATGTCAGGACATTATACTTCTTGATGCATAAAAAGGTACTTATTGTAATAAATATAAAATAACAGTATATGTTTTATAATGAACTTTATCACGTATTTGTTATTTTTGTTATTAAAAAGCTCTAAAGGAATTCCTTTTTTATGGCTAAATATGCTTCATTAATCAGTAATATTAAATATTTAAAAGGTATCTACTAAGAAAAAAATAAAATATGAGCTAATCTGTGCAACGTTTTTTATGTAAATCTGTAAATGCAATACTGTTAAATTTAATTAATTTTGCCAAAAGATAAGCAATTGGAATTGTAAAAAAAGGCACACATATTTATCGACACAAATATGACACTAATATATTGTACTTTTGAAACCATCGTAAATTAACCTATTTCAAACACCGTTGGCATTTAATAAAAATTATACAGTTTACAAAGTTTATGATAAAGAATTTTTTTTTAATCTGTATTTTATAACTACGAAAAAAAAATTTTTTTTGATTATATAAATTATAACATGAATTGAACTCTCTTGTGAATAAAAAGGTGGATTGAAATTACCCCCAGTGACATAAATGATAAAATCATACAATTAAATATTGGTATGGATTCAATTTGATCTTTGTTATATACAGGGTGCATTAAAACAATACGATATATTTTAGTATTTACTTCTAAAATTATAAAATACTATTTTCCAGGTACAGTGGTTTTAAAAGTAACGGCGGATTATTAGGTGTTAAACAACTAGCTGATAAGATAATTCATTATTTGTAACAATGTTCAGAGATTGAAGTATGTTTCAAGTACTTTCACAGTTTCGTAATTATGTTCATGTTCGTTAAACTAGCGACATCTTTGTGAGTACGACTATACTATATATATATATATATATAGATATATGGGTAACCCATAAAGTATTACAAAATATAACTGTCTTTTGTACACAGAAAAAAAATCGTGATGTAATTGTTAGTTATATCAGTTATGGAAATCTTAGCTATTTGTTCATAAAATAATCAGTGTTTCTACTAAAAACATCAAGGGGAAACGACAGATAAGTCATTGATGACGTAGGAATGGGCACGCAATTACTGGTGGGAGATGAACGAGCCCAATCTTAGTTGGAAATTGAGGGAGTGATTTTGTAGTGTTTTTATAACAGGCGGAAAAGAAAAGTGTACATTTATTGGTGGAAGATGAAGGAGCGCAATTATGATTGAAGAAGCCTTCATCTGCGAATGATCTCTTTATCTAGTGAATTTTAGATTTTGTAGGGTTGCAAAATTGTTTAGTTTATTTAAATGGAGAACTATCCTTACAAACTCTCATTCTCAAACCACTTCTGTATACATACATACATATATATATATATGTGTGTGTGATGACTGTGCTTATAAACGTAAATATATAACATAAAACGTTTTACGGTTAACAGTGAATTATTATTTTTAAAATATTTTCACAATTATATTTAGTCTTTTAACTAGAAAGTAGCTGTACACAATGTTTTAACTTTAATATTTATAAAATATTCAAATATAATTTCTGTTTATAATATTATAATTGCCTATTTACTTAAATCATTTTAATTAGGTATTTATATTAATATAATGCCATGAAGACTGACGAAATCAATGTAACGTGAAAGAAATTTAAATAGTTTTCACTTATATTATTAATTAATATTTTCATAAGTATTTTATCTGTTGAAATTATCGCTCAACTATAGTATTTATTAAAAAGTAAAACAAAACAAGGACTGATGTTTTTGAGTTAACTTGTAATAATATTAATATTTGCCGCATTATTCCCTTTCTTTCGGTGCATATAACCGAGGACTGAATGTAGCAATTCCATAAGTTCAAAAAGAGTAATAACACAACAACCCAACCAAAGGCCTAAAGTGGCTCCGATGTCTGAGAAAAGATCTTCAATAGGGTACAGAAGGTATTCTTCCTCCAAACTGCCATAATTACCTTCTGGAAAGACATCAAGTGACCCACTTAAATCGTACAAGAGGGAATTCATACTTATAAGATTTCCCGATTGATCACTAGTTCGAAGATGATTAGCAAGAGTGGAGTTATCCAAATCGGCGTTATTAATTTCCTGTAAATATTCCCTTAGTACAGTTACCATAAACTTATCTAATTGAGGCTCGTGAATTGAATCGTGTTTGATTCTGTAGTTGACAACCTCATATGTATTTTCTTTACAAAGTGGAATACATTGATCTTTCAGTTTATGTTTATTATCTTTTAGATAATTGGCATAGCAAGTGAACTTTTGACGGACTTCATTAATGTCCACAAAATTATTTAACGACACCGAATCATTTGACTCCACCAAATGAACCAAAATATCATTGCCATCTGTAGTTCTTAGAAGTCCTCGATTTTCAATGACAACATCAGGAACTTCATAACAAGATTGAGCATTTACGAGATCTGAAGGTATGAGCCAGTCGTGAGCGATGCAGCCACAGGCTGAAAATAAGCCACGTTGATAGATATCGTGGATGCAAAACTCTTCGTCGTTCAAAAAGTCTTCACATTTTAAATTTGAACCCCGGCTAAGATAACATCTTCGAAGATATTCCGGTTTTTTACATACTTTTACTGGAGTAGTGATCCTTTGTCTTTGCCAAAGTTTTAATATGAAATATAACCGGTGACTTATTTGAACCACATCTTCGGGAACATTCAGTTTAGGCCAACTGTCACGAGAATGAACAAAACTTTTCATTCCATCGTCACCGGCTAAAACTTGTCCAGTCTTTGCTCCCGGTTTCCAATTTTCCATAAAGAGGTGGATCAAAAACCCATTTCCTGATCCCGGTTTGAACCAACTTTCATCAAAAATTTGAAAGCGAAAGCAATAACCAGCACTACGACTGATTAAAACAGTAAAGTTTACCATATTGCAAATTAGATTGTTGTACATACAAAGTACAACAACGTCTTCTGGCGTAGGCAAAAAGCTGTGACGAGCAGAATAATTAAGGAATGATGCTTCGATTGCTTCGCCACGAAGCTCAGATTGAATAGGGGTCAAATCGGTTTCGCTAACATTATTGAACAGAGTTATTCGCCAAAATTCATGCAGATTTTTAGCATAAAAATCTTCATAGTATCTTAAATTTGTACTTCCAAAATTGGGTTGCCGTGCGATCAGTGGATTATGTTTCATTTTAATCATCGGTAGTGGATGGCAAAATGTAATATCTGGATATTCAAATGGAACTGCATTATCTGTAAAACTTGTGGCCAATGGATAACTGATGTAGACAGTGATTAACGCTCCGAAATGATAACTAAAACCAGCTATGGTAAATAGGATAAGTGTGAACCATATCACCTGTGCATATCGACTTCTACCGTGCAATTTATCCAAATGAATGAATACATCATTATCATCGAATGTATCGTTTTCATCCTTTTTCATCTGAAACAAGTAGATAGTTTTGGTAGTATAAAGGTTTTAATTGTTCATTAATGAACATTAAATTAGTCATATAAATTTAATCTTGCCAAATGCCTCAACATATTAAGATATTTTTTGCATACAAAATATTGTAAGATTAGGCTAATAATTCTGTAAATACTGTATTTTAATCATTAAAGCAGTTATTTTAATTAGAAAACGACATTTTAATGAAACCTATAAATGAAAAATTTAAATGAATTTAAATGAAAATTTATTGAAACATTAAAAATGGAAAATTAGGGTAGTTTTAACAGCTTAACTGTATTGCCTATTTTTTCGGTTTTTATTAACCGGATGTAGTTTACAAAACAAAAGCAGAATTCAAAAATATTTTTTAGTTTACTGTATACATATTTCAACCGCTTACATAAATCTGTACAGAAACATAGCCATAATAAGGAATAGTGAAAAATAAGTCTGCTTGAAGCTGTACGAAATTTAAGGGTTAAAAATTATATTGATTCAGTCGATAATATAAACTCTAAATAAATTACTTGTTGCTTTAGCTATAAATATATCTTATATATTATGGTTCTTTGTATTTCCAAAGGGTTTTTATTAAACTTTGTATATTGTATAAATTGATTGGTGTTTACTCTGAATTTTTGTTTTCATTGGATAATGGTTTAGAAAATTAAAAATATGTCACTTTGCAAATAAATTGCGGTTGTTTAGTCTATATCTAATATTTTCTTTATAATGTATGCTTCAATAAATTTTCCTATTTTGTTAATTTTTTTACTAACAATTTATAATTTATTAGTTTAAAATGTACAATTAAAAATTTTATAACTTTATATTTTGAATGTTGATTTAAGTAAAAAAAAATTAAGATATTATATTTTCTTAAGAAAATGTTCAATTTTTATTCCATTTGTGAACAGAAGGTGTTCTTTTAAAATTTAACATATCTAGTAAAAAATCTATATAATACATTTTACGAAATTCTTTAAAAAATTAATAATCACAATAAATTAGAAAACAATTGATTGATTCACTTTTTCAATGTTTGTTTTTCTGTCGTTTTGTATTGCAAATCTATATAATAATCACGTGTATCCAGCTGTATGTCAGTCTCTAGCAAAGCCACATACCTCCCGCCCGTGTATGCAGCTATTTGTCAGTCTTTAGCAAATCCACATACCTCCCGAACGTGTAAACTATTTGTTAGTCTAGACTAGCAAAGCCATGTCATACCTCCAGCTGGTTCACCTTGTCACCTTGTGCTGCCAAGTCGGATTCGACTTTTAGCGATCTGCCAGCACAATGCACGCCAGTCTTTTCTGTTGTAAGCCTTGTTGATCAGTTCCCTCAGCTGAAAATTGGTCTCCTCTGTGATCTCGCTGATCCATCTTCGCCTTGGTCTGCCTCGTGGTCTTGACCCTTCTGTGATGCCTAGCATAATTTGCTTCTCCAAGCCTTCTGCTCTAATCACATGACCGAAGTACTTCATCTTCTGGCAGATTAGGGTTCCGTAGAGAGAGATTGTTTAACCAGCTGGTTACTCTACTCAAATAACGTTTTCCTACACAAAGAATGCGAACTACCAAAGTTTACCTAAATTTACCGAAGGAAATATTTGGCTTAAATGGATAAACTGCTTAAATTGCTAACGCTGTTTGCAATTTATATAAATTTGAAACTAAAATATAAAAAATACATTAAATATATAGTTAAATACATAAATTATGATATACTCGTATCAACATGAAATATTGTCACTCATAAATTTTAAATTTTGTTTAGCAAACTATTGTGACGTCATTTAATGATGTAACTGAAAACGAACCATATAATAAATGTTATCAACATTTTTGAAAACCGTTAAAAATTAAACTTTTGTTTGAAAGTTTCAAATAAATGGTTGGGTACTTGTAAACTGCAAGCTACTAAACAAAATGTGACCATTAATTAGTTACACTCCCTCTTGGCGGTCCAACTGTTAATACAGAACCATATGTTAAGTTGTTAACTGTGACCAATTCTGTGAATAGATCGTTCCAGAAGAAAATTTTGTTTTTAATAAAAATTTCAAAGAATTCCGAACTTTAAATGATATTTTTTTTAACATTTACAATGCAACCGCACCGCCTTATTTGATTATAGCTGAAGTATTCATCAAACCTTATTGGTTTAGTTCAAGTATTAAATAAGGCTATCTTTGCAATGAATCAGTTAAGTTGAAGTATTTAAAAAAGTAAATGATAAAAAATGCACGTACCTTGAATGTCTTAAAATCACGTCAGAAATAATTCAAAACTTATAGTTTTATACTGCAATTATTCTTACAGGGATTGTAAGTCTTTATAAGCCTTTTATAATTCTTTTAATTAAATTAAGCCTTATATATATTGTGCATCATACAAGACTTTATTTTGTTAAATACATTAATATGATTATTGTTTTATCGTTATATACCAATCACAAGAATAGATAATTCTGTTTGATCCTTGTCAACCCCTTAAGAATTTTTTATTAAATAAATTAAGAAGATGGATCAACTTTAATTAGATTTTTTAATGTAATAACACTATAAAAATAAATCAAAGTTTAACACTTTAATTGATTATAACTTTAACATAGATTCTGTTAAGAACTTTTTATGGTTTAAAAAGTTATAATTAATGTTAAGCATTCCATGTGTGGATAAGCTTTAATAATCTGCACAAATATTCTCTTTCAAAGTAAAAAAATCATTTTTAACAAAGCTGTTCTGAATGTTGTATATTCAGACATGTTTGTTTTTATAACAATTCTAGGTTTTTGTTGCTGTAGATTAAAAATAAATTCTGCTTATGTTACAATACATATATATTATTTTGTATCTTGAATGTTCAGCTCATTTTCCTATGTAAGCGATATACACAATATTAAGGTATGAAAGAATATAATTAACTTTTCATACTGTAAATAATTTCAATAAAAACCGAGACAAAACTGAAACACCATATTAGGAGTTTCAAAACAATTTATTTCATTTAAACAAACCATTATTACCATCCACAACATTTTTATAAGTTTTGTTAAAGTTTTTAAGGGAATTCTAAACAGTTTTTTACAATATTTTTAAATTTTATTTATTACTTATAAATTTTTCATAGAATTAATTTTATTTGTCATCTTTCTTCAACAGTTATATTTGTCAAAGTATTGACTGAGTATTATATATATACATTTATATATTTATGTACAATAATATCCATTAATCAATTATATAAAATTATATAAAAGACCACGTCGTCAACATAAGACAATTAAAAATATACATAAAGCACATTATAATGATAATTATTTTGTATACCACTGTTAAAATATTAATGCTCTAATATTTATACACCAATAATAATACATTATGGGATTTTCATGGTTAAATTACTGCGATAATTATTATTGGAATATATTTGTATTGGATATATTTATTCCAATTAATTATTTAATATTTTCTCTAAAAGTAACAGATCACTCTTGCGCAGATGCCCTTATATATGTATATGCGATGGATGTTGTCTAATGATCTCGATTTCCAGCTGGATACTACATTTTTATAATTTAAAGTGTAATTTCTCTCATCGTTGATTAGTAACTTCTTTGTAATTTCTGATTTTAACCCAAAAGGACACATATAAATAGTTTTATAAAATATATAAAATTTAAGTATAATATATTATCAAATACTTAACAATAATATTTTAAAAGGTATATTACCATATTATCAAACATTACTAAAATACCAAAGAAAAACTTATATAAATATATTTATTTGAAAACATTTTTAAAAACTGTTGTCCTTCAAATTAAATTATATTAAATTTTATATTATATAATTAATAAACGCATGAATTTTCGCAACACTGTTGCTGCCTCAAGTGCAGAAGTATATAGTCAACTGCGCTTAAGTTGAAATCACTTACAATATCTAAGAAAGGCAACTAGGAAATATATAAAATTAAATTTTTTGAACTGCTTAGTTTCAATCTATACCTGATCAAGGATCAAAGATGTTTTTATAAATAGAGATATTTTTATCCTTAGTCCCACACTGTTGTATTTGCTGGAGATAATCTCATATGTGAAAAGCGCGGCGCTTGGCATCAAAGCGTCTTTACTTGGCGTGTCGTGTGGTGTTAGTAGACGAAGCTATACTCTTCGAAGATAGACATTTCTTGTGCGTAAAAATAGTTCACGAATCATAGAACCCAATGTTACATGTGTGTTGCATGAAGATATCGAGGCGCTTAAAGAGATTCTTGATGGCCCTGTCTGAATGGTATTCGAGGAAAGGGCAGAGGAATGGTATTGTTTTGGGTATTTTGACGTGTGGAGGCGATCTTTAGGTTTTTTTAATCCTATTCGGAATCTAGGTGGGTAAACCATGAGAAGGCGAGTTTGGTTTAAGTCTTTAAAGTAACGACCCATATAAGCTGGATATAAACATCTTCTTTTTATTTATTAGTTTCATTCTATTCGTAGATGGTTTCATAGTGACCAAACAGGCGTCTCCTAGTCTGGTTCTTGTAAAAACAAAAAGGTGAATAAACCATTTTCAGTTGTCGATAGTGTGAAGATGGGGGTCCTAATTATGTACAGAATAAAGCCAATATAGCGATTGTCTCTGGCGATCACAACAATGTACGACTACGAATGAAAAAAGTCCTGTTTATCAAAAAGCTTTGACTTTTCAACATTTCTATATTTAGCTAACTTTGTGTGCTTCTGTTTATTCAATTTTTGTTTATTGCTTAATCTGTAGAATTAACCCCAGGTTCTTTTATAGTTTTAATAATTGCTGCTATATCGTTCATACTTCTTAATACATGCTTGGTCTTTACTTCTTACATATCAATATAAATATTTTTACTATATCAGATCATTGCCTTTCTTGGATATTATAAGTGATCTCATCTTAAACGCAATTGACCAAATATACCGACATTTGTTACAAATATTAATTTTATTTTTACTTATCTTTTGAATCTGAGGTAAAAACAATGTTGCGAAAATGTATGCGTTTATTAATATATAAAGTCAAATCTAACTTAACTTGATAGCCACCTGCATTTTAAATCATTTTATTTATGTAATTAAATTAGAATGACAGGTTATTTAAAATATATTTATTATATATATGACCTATATTACTTTTAATTAACTATTACGCTTTCTGTTGTTATATTTATATAAGTTATTTGGTTAAACTATATATTGCTATAAAAATACTTCAACAATAAAATTCATAATATGTTAGAAAGAGACGCCTTAACCTTGGAAATATAGAAAAATATACTATTCTAATTCAAGGTATCCGAGGTGGTATTTATTTCACTACGTCGTTGTTTGATGTACGGGTTTACTATTTCAAGAGAATTCATATCAAAGCTCAATTTGATAGCAATCACATAATATTGGACATATTTGTTATTTTGAGCGATTGCATTTACTTATGACTTATTCCTTATAATAATACATTGAAAATATACAGTTATTAGAAGTTATAATAGATTTAAAATATAACATTTATTCTGAAATATATTTAAATAATTGCTATTTATTCATTTATTATTGTATTTCATTGCTATTTATTGATTTATTATTGTATTTCAATGCTATTTATTGATTTATTATTGTATTTCAATGCTATTTATTGATTTATTTTTGTATTTCATTGCTATTTGATTTGCATATAAAATTTTAAAATACAATTAATATTTTTCTCAATAAATTTTGACTTCAAAAAATTAAAATGTAATATAAAGTATGGAGTATTCAGTTTTTAAAAATCTATAATTTATCATAATTTTATTTTATTTTACTCATATACTTCTGAATTATGTAATGGATAAAGGATATCTAGAAAAAATTCCTGAAAATAATGAGGGCAATTGTCTTGTCAACTGTCTCGAGGGCGTAGTCCAAGGGCATTGACTAGATAATTGCCTGATAGATTATCAGCAATTTTTTCTAGTCATCCTTTATCCATTTCAAAGTATACCTGTTTATATAATCATCCCACGGGCAAATTATTAGTAAAATTTGAATTTGAAATATTTTGAAGTATGAAATTAATATCATTTTATGTTATATACTTTAGAAGAGAATGTCGTTAATAATGTCAATGCTGAATGCTGACATTGTGTACCATTAAGCACGAAGAACTATAGCATAATATTACAAAGCAAATACCAGACAAAACCACCAGACATGCGAAATGGGCAAAAGTAACGTTCGATAACTGGGTGAAGGAAAGAAACGAACAAATTCTCCGATCGGGATCCACCAGTTTAATGTTGTTATCAGAAGATGGATCGACCAGCCAGTCTAAATACCATTTCCAAAGATTATTTGAATTTTGAGCTACAATATTTCTTCCATGAAGTCAGAAAACAAAATGCAGAACTTTATCCTAGCAATACGTTGCGTAACCTATATTCTGGAATTAATTACTGGCTCAACAACAAAGAGAATAAACACTGGAAATTGTTTTTTGATGTGGAATTTTCAGATGCCCGTCGTTCACTTGATGCAACCATGAAAAGCTCAGCACAAAACGGCAATAATAAAAAAAAAAGTGAAACGGGCATCTCACAATACCACAGAACAAGAAGAATTTTTGTGGAAAAGAGGATATCTTGGCTCTGATAAAATCCGAAGAAATTGAATTGTACAGTGTACGTTATATCTCTTAACAATTAACTGTTGTCTACGCGGAGGACGGAAGCTATGAGAATTTTCGGTAGGTGAGAACTGTAATTTTGTTTCCAAATATACCGAAAGCTATTCAAAGACCTTCAAAAAAGGACTGAAACAGCATCACGTGGAACCAAAAACGGTTGAAATGTATATGCTGCAGTTTCCTTTATTGCTGTGATAATCTTGCCCAGGACAAAATTATCCAATTTAATTTAAATATTGAATTTTCCTAGGCAAGCAAATGTCAGCTAAAATAACAAGGATTTTTAGATAGAAATTTAACATTACGTAGTAAACAGTAAATTTTAATAATACATATTATAAATTAAAAATAATAATATCAAGAACACTGAACTAAATTTGTGATATTTTTGTATGTTTTAATTTATCAAATTCATAGATACACAAATACCACAAAATTTGAGTTTTTATTTCGGTTTTCGATCTAAGCGTTCTATATTTGGATTTATTAATTTATTTATAATCAGTACTAGTGGAGGGCAATGCGTTAATTTAAGAAAACAGCTTTATACTACCCGAAACTATAAATAAACGTAGTTATATGGTGGTGTAGTGGAGGGTAATGTGGTATATCTATAATATAATGCTAACATTAAAACTTTTGGCAAATAATGTTATTATATACTATCTAGGATCACTTCTTTGTGATGCTCTTAGTGAAGTGTTATACTACCAAAAACTGTAAAGAAACATAGTTATATTGTGGTTAGTCAAGAGGTTAGGTGGCACAATGCCACTATGTCTATAGAAATAACATATGCTGTGACTAGTGACTTAGGCCTTAGGGGGGTCATGTCAAAATGTCACCGCATCAAAACGTCACCATGTCCATGACATATCGTCACCATAAATTTTTTTTTAATAATAAATAAAACTGATTTTGATGTCCATCTATCTAGGAGGACTAATTATTTGTCCATTTAATAATTATATTGATATACATTTGTAGATATAATTATAAACAAATGTTTGTATTAAAATTAATTTTTTTAGTTATGGATTTGGTAAGGTTTTTTTTGCAGTGACGTTTTGATACGGGGACGTTTTGACATGTAACTGACTTAGGGGTCAATTAAGATGACCTTAAGGTAATAATTAAAGTCATTTAAACTTACTAGAGTCAGCTGACACTAAAGAGGTGGGTGGGTGGTTCTAATGATCAAAGAATGATGTTAAAAAAATAATAATACAATAAATACCTGTTTACACTTTTTAGTTATGAATTATGATGTTTTCCTAACACTAAAGAGTGGTGTGTGGGTAGTTCTTAATTAGTATCAGTTGACACTAGTTTAGACAACTTTTGTTATTACTGCAAACCCTAATGACATGTCTATATGTTTAATTTAATAATTAAAATTTTGGAAAATAACATTATTATACTACCTAGGATCACTTCTTCCTGATGCTCTTAGTAAATTGTATGTGTTTTACATATATTTATAGCTAAGTTGCCATTAAATTAAACCTTTGCTGTATCAATCAATCAGTAAAACAGTTTATTATATAATTTAATCAAATATTTAATACCAGAAAATAATCATTTATATCTTTAAAAAATACTTATGTTTATGGCCTAAATTTTTATCTGACCCTAAAGGCACATGCCTGTTTTGCCTTATTTTCATTCTAAGGTGGATTTACTGAAACTTTAGTAATATTTATATATCATAACTTTGTAAAAGTAAAAAATATCAGTAATACTATACTTATAGTAAGTTCTGTTATCAATAACAATAAAAGAAATTCCTAGTGAAAAAACTAAAGATTTAGAAGCAACTCAAAAGTTTAGCAGTATAATAATTAAATCAATCAATTTTTCCAAACTAGTTTTTCCATTTTTTTCATAAATGGCCTAAAAATTATAGATAACAGCTTATTTCACAAAACCTAATATTTATGCCTAGTACCTGGAATACAATATGATTAATGCTGATTCTGAATAATTTAAAGCCAGTAATGGTACCAAATATAACTTGAAAATAAAACCTTATACTATGAAATCAGTTTTTGTATAGTACTTTACTTTTACTATTTTGATTTAAAATTTATTCCTGGTACTTAATATTATCATTAAATGTTATATGATTGGCTTCAGATTTCATTTATAGTGATTAAATATATTTATATTATAAATATATTATAGTCTAATAAAATAATAGCAACCTTAATAAATAATATATATAAAAAAATTTTTTTTCTAATTCTGAATAAATCATAATAATATTTTAACAATATTAATCACATACAGTTAAAGCTGCATAAATAATATATTTAAATAGGCATATAAAATAATAATTAAATCTGAATAAAAATTATGGAAATGTAAGATATCAAAATATATTATATAATTTTTTTTTAAACTTTAAAATATGTTCTTTATTAATAAATAAATTATTTATCATACTAACCAAATCCCTTATTTTCTATAACTTTATATCCAGTTAACAAGATATTATCCTCTTATAACTATTTATTCAAGTTATATAAAATGTTTTATATATTATAATATTAATATAAACTATACATTATTAATAAAAAATATTAAAATTATTTAAATAAATGTCATATATTCATATATGATATTAATTACAAATTATTTTATATTATTTTTAAATGTAGTCAGTTATATTATTATCTATTTTTTATAATTATTTATAATAGAGTTTTATATTAATTATTATCAATCCATAATAGTTTAATAACCTTTATTAATAAATATAAATAAAACATTATTATCAGCTAAATGGACATAATTCAATAATAATTAAAAATCTCATTATGTTTGAATTAGCTAGATATTATTTTATTTTACTATATTATAATATTAGCCTTTATGATTATTATTATAATTAATTAAAACAATTATTGGATTTCTTCAGTAGTATGTTTGTTAGTTTTATATTTACTAAGTAATATTTAAAATAACTGGATAATTATGACACAATAACTTTTTATATAAATCATATAGATTAATATTATGTTACATATTTCTTCAAATATTTATATAATAACCTCTTCAATCCATATATTGAAATTCAAATATTCATAAAAATTATATTAAATTATTAATTTCAAAAATAATTATTTTAAATAAAATAGCATACATATGTTTAGCATACATATTTATATTTTACTTATAAATGTTTATTTAATAAATTTGTGTATTTAAATTACTATTTGATAGTTATTTGTAATAAATAATTACTAACTGCTATTTATTATAATTTATGTAAATTAATTGATATTTTACATAAAATGTTCATAAAGTTACAGCAAATAAAATTTCTATTGCATAATGAATATTCAGTATTGATTAACATATTATCACTACTATAATTTATATATGTAAAACATATAAAAATAATAAACTTGTTATTTATTGTTGAATATGATATACAATATTATTTCATTATAATACGTTTTTACTACAATTTAATTATAATATTCAGGTGTACTCTATTTCTATATATAATTATAATTATTATCATATAAATTTTCTTGTTTAGGTATTTGATTTATGTAAATAAAACATCACATTTTATATAAGAAATTTAATAAGAGTATTAATAATAAACAATGAATTTTAAAATATTAAGATTAATTAAAAGTTGGAATGTATTTGTTTGATAGATAATTCATTTAAAATGTTATAATTAAAAGAAAATACTTTAACAGACATGGTATAGTAAATATATTTTTATATTTGTGAACTATCAAATTAAAATCAAGACATCCATTGCATTTTTAATAAAATTATATTTTTCCATCTTTATCAACTCAGATTTTTAATCAAAAAATTATATTCGATTCCTGAGAGTAGCTGGAACAATGAACTACAACTATAATTATTATTATACAAATGATTTGACATATAATCTGTATGTAATGTATGGTTGATTGTTTATGTAGTCAATGTATGCCAATGATGTTTATTAGCCTTTATAACAACATACTACTCATAATCATTATACATCTTAAAATATATCATTGAATAATTTTTTTAAATTTACAATAATTCATTTGGAGGTTTGTTGTAAAGTGTTTTCCATTTATTTTATTTAGAGCCTATAGAGTAACAATGCCAAAAAAGAAAGGAACAAAAGGCAAAAAGGGAAAAAAAGGAAAAAAATCTGGAGTAAAGTCAACTAAATCAGCCAAATCTGAAGGACCAAAGTCAACAGGTCTTTTAATTAAACCCGAGAAGAGACCACTTTATATCCCTCTCCCTGGTGAAAATGTAAGTTATGTTGGTGTTTTTAATATCTAACCCTAACCCTATCTACATAACAAGTAAATTTATAATAAGATAATATGACGATAATTTTAAATAACTGTAATAATAATAAACTAATAATTTTGAATTTAACTCTAGGATAATATTATGGAATACATATTAATGAGAGTAAATGAAAAAGAGTGGAGAGAAACCAAGTTGAATACTATAGCTTTTGCAATTTAGAACAATGATGATAAGTCTAATTGTCTGTTGATTTCTTCTAAGAGGAACATTCGGACTGAAATCATTGCTGGAGAGCCTTTCGTGTGGAGTCCTACTCTTTCTTATCATGTCGGGAAATTATTCTTAATACGAGAATTGATTAATGCAATTAATTCATAGGATTCTTTGTTGATTTGTTCCCTTTTTGGTGACTATGTAGATAAAATAAACCTTATAGGAAATATATATTTTAAAACATATCTTCAAACAAATTTTGTTATACAGTATGTTTGCTTTCTAAAAAATATTTCTGCGATATTTACAAAAATAGTATTAAATGTGGTGTTCTTTTTTATATTTGGCAATAATTATGAACGTTTTTTGGTTACATATTAATATTATGTCAGTTATAATATATTCTAAAATGTTATCAACATAATATGTTAGCAGTTCTTTTTCAAAAATAGTATTTGTTTTATGTGCTTTTACAAAATATTAGCTTATTTATATTAATACATCTTTTTTGTGACTGTTGAATAAGTAACTTAATGTAATTTTTATGTTATGTAGAAATTCATAAATCTAATTGTAACTAAACATTAAGTTTAGATTAATTAAAATAGAATCTTGTTAAATTCAATGTGATTGATGTTTAGTTTTATATTTGGTTGATCTACTAATTAGACTTAAACAAGCTTGCTAAACAAATCCTCTTTTCTTTTCTTGATTTGTTCAGCTACTACATGTCTTAACTACACACCGTGTTGAGGAGAAGGAGCTCCATAATTTGACAGTGAGTGTTCGAGCTTTGGAGCATCTTACCTCTCAAGAGATCAGAGACCTTCGCCTTGTATTTGACGTGTTCGATTCAAATGCAGATGGGTAAGTCTAGCATTGTTAGCTATTCTCAATGAGGTTCACTATATCGGTAATTGACTAATATAAATGAGTTTACCAGAAAAAGTAAGGTTACTATTGGTTTTCTAGATGGTTGAAAATGCTTTTTTTTACTTTAGACGACTGTCACCCGAAGAGGTTCGTGGGGCACTTCGTGCGATGGGGTTCAGAGTTCGCCGTCCGGAAGCTCATCAAATGGTCTCAGATTATAATAGTGCCGAAATGTACGATGAGGCTAAGTTTACAGTAATTAAATAAATTAAATTTACTGTATTATTTGTATATAGTATTTATGTTTTGTAGACTTTTGTAACGTTTTGAAGTAATACGTATGATAATTTATTATATTTCAAGTGTAAGTATAAATACGATCGAATAGCAGTAACATTCGTATGTATAAATATATAATATATATTTCTCATAAATAGGTGTAGGTTTCCTGAAGCAGCATATTTTATAAACATAAAATAGAAGATAAAGCACAAGCTGCTGTAAAATAAATATATTTTTACATTATATTATAATGTAAAAATATATATATTTTACAGCAGCTTGTGCTTTATCTTCTATTTTATTTCTCATAAATATAGCTGATTTATTGACTTTCGATATATATTCACTGAAAATGTCATTGAACATTTTCGAGTATTGAATAAATACCATTTTTTAAATGAATACATATGTTGAATTTACTGGGTGTGTAAATATAGATTTGCCATAATTTCTATATGTCTATGTTTAATGTTTATCTGAAAATGACGTTTATTGTTTACTTCGTTACGTTAACCCACATATAAGCTATTGATACGCTTTATATTTCATTACATATTTTGAGACTTTTGAAATTTCATCACAGTTATTTTGTTGTCATAAATTCTATCCCTAATTAGAGACAATTACAAATGAAAAGAATAACTATACTATAAGAATACTACACGTAACGCTGCAAAGAAGAATTTTTAATACTTTTGCTGTGGTTGCAATCAGTAGTCTATTTAATTAATGGTTTCCAAGAAGCAAAAACCTATTTGTTATCAAAATATTTTATTTATTTATATAATAAAAACATAATCGGTGTTTCAGCAATAAAACATATATTTCATTGAGAGCACTTTTTACTTTTCAATCATAAATTACTTAACAACACTGTTTTATGCAAAAAACTAAATTATTATTATGAAATTTCATAAATTTAAAAAAGAACAATTCAGCATAAGGATCAATAATCAATTAATGTATAACATATAATCAACATAGTACGCATAAGTATTTAAAATGTTTATAAAAATACTTTTCCAATTCACTGCAACATTTATTTATGCCAGTTAGAGATAGTATTTTAAAAATGAATATGTCAAAATAATCATTTTTGATGCGGTCTTCTATAACATTCTAATTGTGGTTTTAGTATTCTTATTTGGGTGTTGTTTTCTATATGGCATATTAAATTAAAGTTTTTAATCATTTCTATATATATTGTGGAAAATGTTTATGATTGATTCATGATTTTATAATATTTCTGAATTGGTCTTCCATTTTTCCGATATTGAGTACCGTACATTTATATATATATAATTGCATATTATATACAAATATAATTTATAAATAAGTCACACTTTTGTCTCTGTGTTTAGTATGCAATAAAGTGTATAATCAAAGTTATGTTTATAGACAAGTTCGTACAGAGCAATGAGAGCATAACTATAAAGTAAACTAATTTATGTCAAGGCTGGTGGACTTCAATGGGTTCATGGACTTCGTCATTGACAAACAAGGCGACGGGTGGGATCTTCACGATGAAATTGTTCAGGGGTTTAAGTACTTCGATTTAGGTCAGTTGTTCTGCTGTTATATTGTGCTGCATTGCGGATAAATACTTGGAAATTAATATGATGCCGAGCTTTCTATATCATACTTTTTCATGATTATGAGATTGTGTGTTCCCGAAAGGTCGGGTTAATTTAAATTATTATAATTTTTAAATTTAATTTTCAAGTCGTTTGTATCTACCATTTGTTGTTGGACACCTTGTTTTATTTTCATATATCTATACAATATTAAAATAACTTATTATTTGATTTTTTATCGGAAATTCGATTTATCCATGGAGATTCCTTTCTCGCAAATATTTCATAAAAATCCGGTTTAAATTGTATTTTTCTTTTTGAAAATAAACGTACATTATTGAAATGTATGGGTTTTGTTTTTATATTAATCAAAGCAGAGATATTATCAGGTAACTAACTATATTTATCAAAGTGTAATATATCTTTAACGATGATTTTAAGAATCTGCAACTTTCATATAAAAATATTTACTTTTGTTAACAATAGTGTACTGATTTTCTCTATAAGTTAATATAATAGTTATTAGTTATCCCTAAATACATATATACTTAGAAATGATCAGTACTACAAATTTATCCAATCCGGATAAATTTTAGGGAACCTAGAAATCCATATTGAGTTATACGCACCTGTAGTGTAGTTATGAAGATGGTATAGGTTGTGTTTTTAAGTCGTACTTTATGATAATTTTAGTAGGTTTTTAAATATTATGCAATTTATTTAAATAAATAATATTTGATCAGAAAAACTTGTTTTTAATTTGCCACAATTGACTAATTGAATAGTTTTTTTAAATCGATATTTATTTCCTTCATATAAATGTAATTTGAGATACATCACCATAATAGTAACGTTTAACTATTAAAGATTATTTAAATCAGATACTCGATTATCACAATTTTGTTTTTAACTCTTCCTGTCGAGAGAGGAGGGTACTTCCTTCCCATCCTATAAATCCAATTATTACACAAATCTAATTACCTATACTGAAAAGTGTACAAAAAATATACTGCGTTCCTTGTGATAAGCTATAATTTAAAAAATTAGGATATTTAATGTCCTGCCATCGTCGGACTTAAAATGTTACATTTAGTTATTTAAAAATATATATTTTGTAGCTTTTTACTCAAAGTAATGCACCAGAATCAAAACAATGCTAAATCTAAGGAAAACTAGTTTTAATGTCTTAATTCTAAAATATTAAATTTATCGAAACAAAAATTCAAACAAAATACTACAACACAAAATGTTACAGTTTTGTGTAAAAAAATTCGTTAGTTCTTCTCTTGTCCTATATATATTTTATTATTTTGTTTTATTTTGGAACTTACATTACTAGTTAATTGGGTGAATGAAAATTTATTTTGTTCGAAGTATATATTTATATATTTAGTGTGAATATTAATACTATTATTTTTTTAATTAAACAATATAGTTGTTATCCGTAAATTTATGGGTGGCCCCGCCTATGAACAAGGATGCTATATGGTCCTCCCAATAATTTAAAATGTGGTGCCCTGAAGACCATCGGCTGCTATTTTTATTATGGTGTATTGTTGGATTTAAAAAATACATTTATTTCATCCGAATAAAGTTCAAAATATAAAACCCATTAGTTTTCCAGACTTTTCGCCTCCTATAGTCACACCCTAAAATCGTCCTTAGAATTTTGTTTACTGATTGAAGCGAACATACCCAAGGAATAATTTTTACAATAAATTTTGTCTATGAAGTTTTTTCATTATCGAAATAATTCACAAATAGTACAATTACATTGGCGAATATAGATACGTGTTTCAAATTTCAACTTCGTTGTTGTTATAAAAAATAGGATGGTCATACATCTATCTTGTTCAGATTGGACACCGTGGTCAGTGAAATGGACAACCGCCATTTTAAGAAACATATAGAAGTTTATTTTCTGTTTTTCAATGCAAAACATAAGCTTGACCAATATTCTTTAATGTACGATTTTTTTACCATAGGCATCAAAAACAATGGAAAACTCTAGAATCATATCCACCGATTAGATTATATTTTACCATTTGTTTTAGGGTATGCGATTGAAAATGGTGTGCATTTTTATCGATTATTATTTAGCGAAATTATGAAATTAATTTTACTTTTTTACCGTACATCGTATTACAATGCTTCCTATATTTTTTATAATTCAATCTAAAATGTATCCGGATTTGAACTAGTTCCATCTCTCCATCCTCTCTACAGAGGACACGGGGAAAATCTCCCTCAATAACCTGAAGCATCTCTGTCGAAGTGTGGACCTTAAGTTAACGGAACAGGAAATGAAGGAGATGATTGAAGAGGCTGACCAAAGCGGAGACAATCTAATCGATGTCAACGAATTTGTCAAGGTCATGTCCCTCACGAGCCTTTTCCCTTGACTTATTGAATTTTCCATCAGCTCTTTAATATATATTAAATTAATATACGTTCCATTTGGATTAAGTCTACCAACTTTTGTACAGCTCCTTCCTATTCTTTAGAAATTATATCTTTCTTTACTGTGTCGATATTTTCTTGTAATATTTTAAATAGATGTTTTATATTTAATAATTTTCTTTCGTGTAATTATTTTGTATTTAAATAAAATTTAATATACCTATTTTATAATGAAAATGTCCTTAATAAAGAATTACACTAGGGTTAATCAACTGCAATTTACCTTTATATATGTACTCAGCACCATATACAATGTATACTATATATGCTAATACCTAAGTTAACAAAAGATTATGTTATAGGATGAAAAATTGCACAAATGCATTAATAATAATACGTTTTAATTAATTATAATAATTAATGAAAACTATTTATTTTAATTAAGTTTCTGTGATATAGATTACATCACATTAATTTTATGTTTTTGTAAATGGTTATATTCTGTCTTTGGTTACTTTAATCATACACTCTATATAAACCCCTACTCTATATCAATGTCTCGACGCGGCGCGCCCCAGTCAAATTTTATTTTATTACAAATTTAGCATATTGTGTGGTACACATTTAATATAAGGGGTCCCGGAAAAATTAATAGTCGGACATATTAGCGTCGGACGACGTTAGGGTGGGTAGGTGGTTTGGGGGCCCGACGCTAATTTGTGCTTAAATTGTCCGCACTTCGTTTTATCATATCCCTTGTTTTATAAGGTAATGAACATACTGTATTTGATTACTATATAATATAGAGATAAGTAATTGAAGATTTATGGTAAAACTCTTTGCATAAAAACTTACAATTG
>JAUZND010012053.1:0-22948 GCA_034780555.1 Coelogynopora nodosa | reverse complement strand
CTCCCTTGGAATTATTCAGGGTGGGGGCAGAGAGGTAGCAAATAGCAGAGAAAGAATATAGTATAACATTTATTTTTGTACGTTCCATTTTATGTAGTATAAAAATACAATTTTTCTGGTATGTTGCTACCAATATATAAACACCAATAAAATAAATATATAATAATAATTATAAATAATTAAATAAATAATAAATTAAATAATATAATAAAAAAAATACCAATATTTTTGTTTTAATTTCAGTTCTTAAATATTATTTTCAGAATGACTTAAAATGCATGTTTCTCAGATGACCAATAATGAACATGTTGTATCTTATGCTGTTAAAATGCAATCGACCAAACATATTGTTGGTCATAAGAAAGCATCAGTAACATGTCTTAAATGCGATGCAAAACTTCAAACTCTTCAAGATTTTCTATATCATCGTCAGGTTGGATGCAATGATCAACCAAATAAGCAGTCGGCAAGTGCAATTTATGTTTCTAATCAACTATTTCTAAATTTTGCAATTGTGATAAATATTATAATATTAGTAATGTTTCATAATGTATGTACTAATATTTTTATAATTTATTTTAAATGATTAAATGTTGATTTAATTAATATTGGTTTAAAAAAATTTATGTTGTTAATTTCATTATGTAGAAACTATATGTATTTTACTATTTAGATGTCTAATATGTATATTTTGTATTAAGCAAATGTAATATGTATTAAAAATATTTAATATTTTATTCCAATGAACCATAATTGTCTACAATAATCACTTCAAATTGTAAAATATTTGCATGCTATTACTAGCCATATTTTCTATCAATTTAATTGGTTTTTATTGTATTATGTTGTAAATATCCATTTATATTTTCTAATTTTTAGGTCACGAAAGGGTTACTAAAACCAGCAATACCTCAGCGTAAGTATAACTATTTTCCAAAATAATTTATTTTTTCTTATTAAATTTAATGTAAGAATAATAAATATTATTTCTATATGAATAATAAAAAAACTCTACAATAATTACTAGCTATAATTATGCAAAATAGATATTACATCAGTGGTCAGCAATAAATAACATATATACTATACAATAATAATGTAAAGTCAGTGTTCTGATGAAGCAGAGATCCAATAAAATATAGAATAATAAATATTATACGAGAAAACCGAACCAACCAGAAAAACTAAAAGAAGACATTTCGTGTAAAACGGTTAAAAAATGATGGAACCAGTAAATTTGAAAATGCAATTATTATACTATTTAAAAAGTTTTATGATTAAATATCTAGAAAATCTCAGATAGAAAAATTAATTCACTAATTCGATAAAATTTATTATTTTCAGACCAACAATTATAAAAATGACTAGCATGGGGTGCAATGTTACCAAAAGATAAACATTAACCTAAGGAGACAGCGTCAGAAAACAATTTTTAAAAAGGAATGGAGGTAACATAAATCTGTTTGAAATATTTGGTGAAAATAGTCTTGTTTGGATTTAATCAATATAAAATAAAGAATAACCTACAAATACGGAAAACTCTAAAAACAATTCTTTGGACAACACAACTTTTAAAAAGATGACGACAATAATACATCAAGCAAATAAATTTTATCATCAACTTTCCATCCAAAATAGAAATTCAAAGTAACATACAAATTTTTAAGAAAAGAAGAAACATCAAAATCATGAGAAACAATACAATACTAGGATATAATCAATGTACCTAACCGAAATAAAGGGGAAACTCTAGAAAGCTAATTATAAAAGAGTTCAGACACTTTGTTGTAAGAAAATGTTAGATGAGACGTGAGAATGTTTTGTTAAAAAAACTAATAATTAAAAAAAATATGTTAGTACTAAGTTTAATTATAATGTCAATGGGACAATAAAAACTGATTATTTAAAATTAATATAATAGAATTTGCAAAAAGGTTAGAAATAGTAAGCTCTATAGGGACCTTAGTGAAAATAGATTCAGGATTTGTTTGGCTTTAATTTCGATTTTTAGACAACTCTCTAGTAATATCAGATCTCCTAATAATGGTAATAATAAACAAAATCTGGGTCATGTATTTAAATTTGCAATAATACTAACTTAGATGATACCGACAGTGATTTTAAAAATTTGCATCATTTTTATTTAATTAAATCCATATTTTATTACACATTTTAAATAGTAATTCTGTAGATCAAAATAATTTTTTTTACTATTTGAATATTGTATATTATTATATTAAATAGTAATTGCATTAATTAATTCCACTAATTAAAGTAATTCCAACCTTCTTACTCTTGATTCCTCAGCCTGGTTTTTCTGTTTGCGCACATGTCTTCTTAAATATTGTTTTGTACTCTATTCCCGTATTTTAAAATTTCTCCGTTTAATTAGTAGACTAACCTTACTTTGTTTTAATATATATATATATTTCTGATCTTCGTTGTAATATTTACTTTGCATTGCTAAGATTATGTCTAGTAGATTTGCTTAATACATCGCGATTTTATTTTTCTAAATTTAAATTAATAATTGTGGATTTTCTTATTATCTATATTTTCTTATATTCTTCCATTGTTTTTATTACAGCAATAGTTCATGCGTCCCAAATTCCCCCATCTTCACAATCGCGTACTTGCAAAGTTTGTGGGTACAGCTTCCTGAACGATTGGCAATTGATGTCCCACATTCTCACAGTTTGCCATGCCAACATAGATGAACAACAGCTGTTGTTATGCCAACGTCGGCTTTTGTCCAAATTATCTTATGCCTGTCGCACTTGCTCATTCTATACCGATACTTTGGACAATTTCAAAAAACATATATACTCAGACCAACATGTGAAAACTTCCGCTTCCAACCTTGGTCAACAACATAGGCAATCTGAATGTGGTTTTCGGAAACGGATTGATATTAAAATTGCCACTTCAACTAGTGTACCTGTCATTACTTCTCTGACACCTAAAGTCGCTGACACTAGTATTAAGCCTACAGAAAAACTTCATAAACAGTTAAATGAACAATCTGTTGAAAATGTTCATGTTCCAAGGTAATTAATGTCTTAACATCTTATAAACTTTTATATTAACAATTTCTAAAGGATTTCATTCATTACAGTTTCTTTCCTTTCCAAACTTTTCTAATGAGCATTTTTGTTTAAACCTCTTTTAACATCGAATTTATTTTCATTCTACATTTCGTAGTAAATGTGAAATAGCTGTCGATATTCTGTATGTAGTGATTTATTTATTTCGACGTGATTGACTTTACTGTATTTTGTAAACTTACGATTAATTTTCCCCATTCTTATTAAATTTTTCAATATCTTTGATAGTTGTATCAGAGTAGAAGTTTTGTAAAAAAAATCTTTATTTTCTGATAATGACATTGCTGTGCAACTGAGTAATCAATATTCGCTATGCTATTCATTAATTGTTTTTACAAATAACAAGCCGTATCAATTGATACTTTCTATGATAGGCCTCGTGGAAGACCGAGGCGGTCAGTTGACTCTGCAGCCAAAGAGACCAGTTCATGCACAGTTACCCCACCAACAACCCTAGCAACAGTACCGCTAGTCAAAGCAACTACCTTGTCTGTCATCACCCGAAGGACCGCTAGCCGAGTACAGTCCTCCCCCTCACTCTCATACACGTGTCTCGTGTGCCGTCAAAAGTTGAAGACTCGGTCCTTCCTCAACCGACACTACATGCTGAGTCATGATGCCTGTCGTCAGCTGCCCCTGGATAAGGTTAGTTGGCATTACTTATTAGCAGCGGTATCTGTGTATTATAGAGCTGTAGGCTATATGATGCACTTTTCTGTTCGCACTGCAGGGTGCAAACGCCACTTTGAGAACCCTAAATAGCCCTTGAATGTTGTTGTGTTCCTTGATACCCTTTAAAAATTCTTTGATTTTCAATCTAAATATATATTTTCTATTAATTTGATTATAAGTTAATTCAATTAAATGTGACATTGAATTAAAATAGGAAAACAGAAATCCAAATAATTTTAAACTTTTTGTTTCATGTCACATCATTATGTAATTTTCTTGTTTTATTGTCTATATAACATACACAAAGTGTAATCTATTTGCATGATAAAGATTTACCTTAACCCCTCCTCTCAGTCGACACCCATTCGACAGCCGCACAGATCCTCTCTGAAGCCACCCCAGTACCAGTGTTGCCAGTGCGCCCGTCAGTTCACCACCCTGGACGCTGCGGTGGCTCACTTCACCCGCATACACGTGTCACTCAGCGAGGACCAGCGGCAACAACTCGTCTGCCACAAGTGTAACAAGAAGGTCGCCTCCGCCAACACACTCAGAAACCATCTCGCCAGTGAGAAACCTAACCTCAAGGTTCCTAGAAATCTTGGCAGATCTGGATAATTAGTGCAGTTCCAAATTGCGATTTTATTTGTTTTAAAGTTAAAACATTAACAAAATGTATTTATTTGTATTAAATTTTGTTAAGTATATTTATATTTTACTATTCATCTATTTTTTAACGTAAATGATGATTAAATCTATTTTTTCTTCTCTAAACGTATTTTCGCAGAATACATAAATAATTAATATTTTTATGATTAAAAAAAAAGCTCTTAGATATTCCCGAATTGTTATTTTTTTAATTCTTTGGGAACCAGGATAATCGAGCATAAAAACGAAAATCATTTTTTATATGTACTTCAATGTTTAATTATGATCAACTTGCAATAATAAAAAATATTAAAAAATATCGATGTTGAATACTACATTCATTTACCAAAAAAGCTGATAGACAATGTTGGTATTATTAAAAACGAATTCTTTTGAATCAATTTCCAAATATGTATGACTAATATTGACCAATATTCTTACCGCAATTGTATTATTAAATTGATCTCTGTATATAAGGCCCTATAATTTATATGGGCAATTTAGTTGGACAACCAAATCATTTGATCAAATATTTTTCCCATGTAAGTGAGTCGGCAATTTTTCGGGTTGCCGGTAAAAGTTTAACCCCATCAACTAATTATTGGAACACAGCTAGTACTGTTAAATATTTTATGTGAGTTTGTTATTCATTTAGCATTTATTTAATCGCATAAAATATTTAGCAGTATGATTTTGCTACATTTAAATGAGAGTATGAACTGTAAGTTATGCACATTGAACTAAATAAAATTAACCGAAAAAGTTCTGATTATATTAGAATAAGTCATTTCTGGTAAATTTTCTTCAATATCACCTGTATATAACATCAACTGTGGTGTAAAAAGTGATAGGTTTACTTCATTTTATTTTACTTCATTGTATATTTTCTTAAAGTTTTGACTAATTTAAATAGGAAGTTAACCTATTATTGTAACCTTGAATTCATTTCAGTTTGTCTGCATAGACATGCTCAGAAGACCCATTCTTGTGCGGAGTGCAACAGGTCGTTCGTCACCGCAATGCAACTCTATCACCACAACTACCAAGTTCACAAAGAGCCCATAGTCTGCCCTAAACCAGGTTTGATCATAGACATTGTATGTCCATTCTTTCTAACATTTGATGGTAATACTAGGTGCTCCTGTGCTCTAACACACCTGCTCCTGTGCTCTACCACTAGGTGCTCCTGTTTGTCGATATTGGAATATATTACTGAACTAAGTAATATTTTTGTTGCTTAAGGCGAGTGTGGGTACACAGAATATGTTTGAGGATATAATTAGGTTATTTTGTATTAGCTTAGCTATACCAGGGTTCATACGAAGTCTGGAAAAGTCTGTAATTTTTAAAAGGTGTTTTCCAGACTGGAAAAGTATGGAAAAATAAGAGTTTTTTTATAAAAGGTCTAAGCGAACTTTTTTTTAAATGTGGATATACTAAATGACTTTTAGAAATTAATCTATACATATCGAAAATCCATACCATTAAAAATGTTTGCCACTTCGCGGCAGTTATAGGTTGCTCACTTCGCTTACAACCACGTCACGAGGCATCTGGATTTGACTCTGTTTGGTTTGGCAATCCTGACATTATCAAAAACTTCAACTTTGAACTAATTATTGTTTTTATGACGTGTAATCCTATTCCTTCCAAAATGTTGTGATATGACCTTTTAACTGTATTATCCATATGTGTACATATTTATTGATTTTTATTGTTATGAATATAATTCATAACAGAATACAATGTTTTACAATACAATTTTATTACTAGTTACTATGTAGTAATTTTTTCAGTAATACTGAAAACATGTTTGTATAATTACAATTTTTTACCTAGAAATAATTATACAAATAAAACTAACCCAATGCCATTATTATCAACCTGATGTTTAATATCCGAAAATTGTAACAATAAACATACTAACAGTTTAAAACTTTATAAAATAATTATTTATAATTTAATTGGAATCTTACTGAGCAAATAAGAAAATTCTTTTTTTGATTTTATTTGATCTTGTAGTATTTCGAAAAAGTTATTGGTATTTTTATTCAATTTTTGCAATTGTGTGTTAATTTGCATGTTCTATGTTAAAACATATTAGTTTTATAATGAATAGTTTATATATAGTTTATATGATTGCATATAGTTTTGTCCATGCCTCCTTCCTATTCTTTTTGTTTAATCAATTATCAGGATCTACATATATTAACCATCTATGGGTTGAATGTAGCAGTTTTGAAAATTAACAAAAAACATTACTCATTTTGTTAGTTTTTGAAGCTATATCAAAGATATTTTGATTATGTAGAACATTTTTAATTGCGTATCTTTCTAAATTTTTGTTGCAATCTATCACGATACCTAGCTTACTTTGCTAATTTCAAAGTTCACAGGCTGTTAAGGCCTATACACACCAAGCACGACGCGACTTGCCGCAAAAAGTTGATTACATACATTTCAATGAGCCTATTTATTCTGAGCGCGACGCGACGAATCTGAAGTTGAATTTTTTTCTGCTACGCTGTGCGACGAAATATTTATTTAAATACAGACATTCATAACTTAAAAATATGTAATATGTATTATTTAAATTATAAGTAGTCATAAATATATTAATGATATTAAATGACAGTTTTGAAATATTTATAGTGAAATTCATTTAAGCAATAAAAATAATAAAAGTTGGAACAAGTAAGCTAGGAAGCCACATTGCTACCATACTGAAACTACAAAGGAACAAGATACAAGAACAAGGAACTGATACACAAAGGAACAAGACTATTCATACAGTCATGTTTATTAAACAGATATACTGCGTGGTCTGCTCATGATACATGGTATTTCGTCGCGTCTTGCTTAGTGAGAACTGACATTAATTTTTAGCGGAGTTCAGTCACGTCGCGTTGTACTTGGTAGTATAGGCCTTTTCTCATAACTAAACTATGTTTTGTTGTCGAAAGTAGTCCAGTAATCTGTACAAAATCTTCTTTGTTATTATAATGCTGATCTTCCCCATGGTAGATATGTAACTGTACCAATTGAGCTAACTGCATTTACAAATGCTTAAAAGAGTGTCAAATACCTGATCGTGTTGTCTCAGACGCACTTTATACATAATATATTATACTTTATAATAATAATTTATTATAATAATTTATACTTTGATAGACATAAATAATAGTATATGGCAGTGACACACTTCCTGTCTTAACGATGTCTTAACTTAATATTCTTACTATGCGCTAAAGCTTTAAAGATAATTTAATTAAGTTAATAGCGTGTTGATCTTCAATTCAGGTGCTTCGAAACTAAAAAATTGTCTTGACTTCAGGTTAATCAAACATGTTCGTGTCAATTAAAAACGACTTTTTTATAACGAAATCGTTTTTCGAGATTGTAGTTATAATAAGCATAGGCTTACTGTTATCCAATATTAGAAGGAGTTAAATTAAATATCTGTTTCACTTCTATAATTACACAGCACTTTTTTCGAGTAAATATCATATAACATGTTGTACAACACTGTGTCTCTTTTGCTTGTAGGGTGTGGACGAGCTTTCTCCACTCGTGGTCAACTGTCTCAACACAAACAGACTCACAGCAACATTCGTCCCTATCGGTGTGACTTTCCTGGCTGCAATTATGCCGGCAAGTTCAAGCAGTGGCTTCAGAGACACGCCACCAAGCATGGAATGGGTGCGCGACTGCTGTTTTACTTTATTTTTTGTGTTATGAAGAGCTACTACACATAGATATTTAACTGTTTAATTTTTATCATAACTATCTAATCTATTTTAAATGTGTGTATCGTTGTCCATTAATGCAATGTCTGGACTTATACCTTTCAGAATAATTTATTTAAATTGTAATTATGTGTCAATCGGTACGATATTTTGCAATGAAATTTCTATCGATTTCCTTTATATCACTAAAATTGATTGGAACCATCAGGTAAAATCAGCTCACCAGAAATAAAAGTGATAAATCAGAAATAATAAAATATAAATCAAAAGAAAGGGTAACAATATAACAAAGAAAACCGACAAAAAAATACACAGTCAAAGGAGAGGAAATTCTATAATTGAAAAAAACAAGAGTATAACTTCCTAGAAAAAACTCAATAAAATCAGTCAAAAAGAGACCAATATCAAAAGTGAATGAATAATGTTTTATTGTCATACTCTATTGTTATTTCATTACCATTGTCTGTTTTTCTTGTTTTCGATCAAATAAATAGAAGACAACATTTTTATATAATTTTCTTTAAATCTTTACATAGAGATAAATTTCACTCGAATATTAACCCTTGTCGAACTTACTGTTTAGTTGTACTGGGGTTGACTGTCTGCGATGCTTACGTTAGAACGTAAATTAAATTAGTTTAAATTAAAATTTCTCATGTTAAACAAATATATAATTTCTAACAATTTTTTTGCAAATTCATTTTATCTCAGTTTTAACATATTTTCTTAATTGTGAATGTGAAAACCTCTGAACTTATTTGGCCTCGTCTCATCCAATCTCAGAGATGGCCAAGTTCAGCTGCGACTACTGCAGCTACCGGGCGAGCACCCAGTCTAACCTGCGCCGCCATCTGCGCTGCCACGTGGACTCGAAGCCCTACCGCTGCCCGCACTGTCCCTATCAGTGCGCCTCGGTGGACTCCCTCAGGAAGCACGTGCTCGACTCGAGTCGGCACCCGGGCCAGCATCTCTACCCCTGTCGATGGTGCGATGAGGGGGCCAACTCGGCCGTGCTCATCAGGCAGCATTTGATCCAATTCCATGGGGACCGTCTGCCCTGTCCTCCGGCCCGTTTCTCTCAGGTACGACTCTCAGAGTGCATTGTTTGTGTTGTAGGTGATCTGTCATGTTGTTGGAATCATACTAGGACGAAGGCGTTCTAGCAGGATTGATTGATATTTTTTGACTCTAAAGCTATCGTTTTGAAAGTTTCAGTACCTGCCTAATTCCTTATACACTTTCGATTTAAATTATTGTCGTAAAATATATGGGAGTACTTCATGACGTAGTACATTACTCAAAATGATTTAAAAATATCATTAATATACATTTTTAAAATGTCTATATCAAAATCACTTATATTTGCTGATATTTTTTTAGTGCTTAATATTATAATATTAAGTCGATAATGATAAAATAATGTCTTATTTTTGTTAAGTTATTGATAAATACGTGTGCTTCATTTTATGACTTATTTTACCATTGGAATGACCGGGAAAATAGGGGAATATACAAATGAAAACGTTTGTGGAAACTGTGAACTATTAGCAATAGTAATAGTGGCCTTAAACATTTGTAATAGGGGCCGTACAAATTATGTTGATTACGGATCCTGGAATTTGATAACTGTCCTATTGGAAATCCTTAAATATCCTTAGAAGATATCTGAAATGCTGTATGATTAATTTAGATAAAAAGTATAATATAATTTCTATTTTTGTGTCACTTTTGTCTCATTGTTTAAAGAGGTATTCGAACTAAATATTTATGCTGTTATTAGGCCTTATCAATAAAAAACTGAGCATTTGCTTAGAGCTTGAGCTTCAGGTGTAAGCAAATGCTCATATTCGTAACCATAAGAAATTGTTTGCGCTCATAAGCAAATTTAAATTAAATAATTAATTAAATAAATTAAAACATTTAATTTTACGTTTAATTTTATTCAAGGTCACTAGCAATTAAAAAAAAATTAAAACAAATAATTTATTTAACGTTATTATTTTTAATTAAATCGTGTTTAAAATTAAGCATTGTAACGCATTAAAATGGCAAGAAGTTAAAGTAACAATTCAATAGGAGTAAGCATTATATTCATTGATTAATATAATTAATAAAACTATTATTACAATAATATTACGTAAAACATATATTAAAAATATTACATTATCAATAATAAAAACGAACATGAAACTTTTATAATTTCACGTCTTATATTTTTATTATAAAACAACTATAAACAATAACTATAATTTAACATTAAAAACATCTGATGAGAAATCGTTTATTAAGTGTAGCCAGTGAAAGACAATTAATAAAAAAGTTACGTTTTTTAAATAACACAAATTTACAATAGAGAATATAATTTAAAATTATATTGGATACAAATTTAAATTCAGTATAATTCAATTACGTACAATTATTTATTTTGTACAGTTTCCAAACATATATAAAAGGAAATTACAGTTCTTATATGCAGGTAAAGGAAACGGTTAAACGTAAATTATATTAATTTTTATATTTAATAAAAGCTTTTATAAACAGTTTATGTAATTAAATTAAATTTATAGATAAAATCAAAAAACGAATAATTATTAATTTTATTAATTTTTGTTTAAATAAGTACTTAAGATTGTACTTTTTGTGCTACAATTCTAGCGCTTAAACTTGCTTTTATTGATACGACACCACCCTTTGCTCAAGCTCAATCTCATAAATTCTCATACTCTCATAAGCTTACGCTTAAACTCACTTTTTTATTGTTACAGATTTAAGCAAATTTTCAACTTTTTTGTGCTTAAGTTGAAGCTCAATTTTTATTGATAAGGCCTATAAATTGTTAACATTAATATTTAGTATACTTGAAAACTCTATTTATAAAAAGTTAAAACAAAGTATTATCCTAATCAGATAATGATTCTTACAAGAAACATAGTTTGAATTTCAGGTCTGCCAACTGTCCCATCTTTGTAAAGTAGTCAATGTATTTGATGTATATTCTCAATGTATTAAGAAAGTTTTTAAAAATGTTTTGTGCATTTTGAACCAAAAGGTTTGGGCTGCGCACTACTTTATCCCACACCTTATTTTCACAATAATTAATTAATGGAATTTACGTTGTTTATTGGTTTTGTATTCATTGGTTTATTTTGATATTGTTTGTACATATATTAACATAATTTGAAAAGTGTATGCTTTTAAATGCTTTTTTTAATAAAAATATTAATAGATTTGAGTTGTCTAGAAAGTCTATATATACTGAAATATCCTGGTTTTCAGCCTCAACGGTTGGAAGTGAGGTCCTGGAAATATTATTTAACTTTTATGGTATAGGGTAAAATTATAGAACGAAATTTACGTCGAACAGTTGTAAGTCAGACAAAGTTTAGTGTGTGGTTGGTACAGCGTTAGTTAAGTGAATACATAATTGGAGAATATCATGTAGTTGAAAGTAAGTAACGTATAGTATTAACTTATAAGTTTCTAAGTTCATAGATTATATAAGGTTACATAATAAAATAATTATGGAGACGTCAATCGAAAAATAAATGATGGAGTTGTGTAACCTTTTTACATCACCTTGTAAACTCTGTATGTCAATGTGTGTATGACAATGATGTACATGCCGAGTTTTACTCAGTTGATTAGACAATTACACTATGAATTATCATCTTATTGTCAAACAAAAACTCCAATTACAAATCTATGGTTAAGTACCAAATTTATGTGCCAGATTAATTTTTTTTATATTTCTGTTTTTGCGATATTAATTTTTTTAATGTGGCTACTAAGGTTTATTCGTCAAATATCATTACATGTTGTTTTTTGTTTTTTAATGTCCGTAAAAACAAATACTATTTCGCTCATAAATGTTCTTAGTTTTGTTTTTATTATATAATAATTCTTTATATTGAAGAAATTCACTTTAATAATTTAATGTTGAACTATGTGATGATTCGTTACTATCCATCTAATAATATTGTAAATGTTACTTTCGTAAACTATTATTTTTACTACAGTATAATCAAGTAAATACAATCTGATACCATATAGAATAAAATGTCCTTACAAAATGTTTTATGATCTTTTATAACTTTTCATTTAATCTATTGCAATACTAAATATACATTTGTATATTCGTATACTTGTAGCCGTAAACTGCATAAGTGAAATTAATTTTGTCTTTCGATCTTTTAGTGTATCGTTTTTTGAGTTTTATTGTTTTAAACGAGTACGTAGTGCCAACTATACAGCTGATAAAAACCTGTGCCTTGCAGGCATTGGCCAGTGAGATGTTAGGCATCTACTGCCCGAACGAGGACAAACTTCGACCAGACGAGGGAGAAGGGGTTCGGCAGCCCATTATTCGACTACCGCGTGGGCCGCAGGTCATCTCTCGTGGCAATAGGAAGAAGCAGATGCCAGCCAAACAGTCTGTTGAAACCAATGCGACCAATAGCAATACCTGTTTGTCGAAAGGCACGATTTTGCATATAATATAGAGCTTTTGTTATTGTATAGTAGGTTAAGAAAGTAACAATTAAAGTAAGTCTTGTCTTTATATATTGTTATTAATCAAAGTGATAAGTTTACAATTTTATTTGTATTGATATTCTAAGAACCTTTAAATTAAATAACTTTTATTTTTTATATTCCTATGCATGATAATACTACACTGGTCTCTTAAATATTATTCTTGACGTTATATTTGGTGAAAATCTGTCTTGTTTATAATTAGCTTTAACGTGCGTGTTTTTATGACTTTAATTAAAACAAAAATTAATAAAATATGTGATACTTGTATTACCTAGTTTATTGAAATTATTGTAGTTATTGAATAATAATTATTGAAGTTATTGAAACATTGGACGTGGCAATATTTTAAAATTTGATAAAGCAAACTTTCAGTTTATTCGTTCAGTCGATGTAGGCAACGTTAAGACGTGCTTTGTTTTTGATTATTAGAACCAGTTAAACACAATAATTGTACTGTCCGAATAGACAATAAAGTAGATTACATGAAAAGACTTGTTTGTAAATATTATAGATCTGATAACAAACAATTAATTATAGTTAAACATAATTGAAATTCGGTAATGTGTTTTCGATAACTACCTCATCGTCATCAACTAAATAATTTTTAATATATAACTATATAATTACAGATATACCAGAATTACACGTGATTTCGATTAATACATAAAAAGATGGTAAAATATCAGTAGATTAAAAAAGTTGTTATGCACGAAGTCAAATTAATATATTACTATCCAAAAGACTAGCATATGAAAAATAAGAAATATTTTAGCAAGCATAACATAATTTAGTAAAAGTGTTGCTTATTAATCTGATGGATTTTTAAGAAGGCTCACTAAACACCGAAGGAATCCTAGTTGTAGAATTAACCCATTTCTTATTACAAATTATTATTTTTACTAAATGTATTTGTCATCACTGTCGAAAACAGTTTCACTAGTTTAGTTTCACAACACAAAATATTTTCAAATGATTTATGCCATTTGATGCTGATTAATCGTGGTTTTTTGTTTAACCAATGTGATGTATTCATTTTGATTGTTAATTTTAAAAGTAGAACATATTAAACCAATTATAATAACCTTTTACTTTTCTAATATAAGGTTGAGCTAGTGTTTGTAACGAAATTCAGATGTTATTCTCAAACTACCAATTGGCCAGATCTAACCCAGCCGATGTCTACTCCCTCCTGCAGACTTGTCCCCCCCAGCCTCCTCCTCCACCTTCTCCTCCAACAAGCCGCCGCTAGTCCAGCTCGATAGCCCCGAGCTCACCTCCCCAACGGACGGCGTCTTCTCCCTCCCCGACGATCAGGACATTGTCAACCTCACCCCTTTCGCCAACCTCGCCCAGCAGTTGGATGACGTCATCGCGACCACCACCCCGCCTCAGTTGGGCGAGGTGTCAACAGTGACAGAAATGACGTCAGAGGTGACCTCAGTATGCGACCAGCTGCTTCAGGTTGGAGTGGCCCTCTGGACGCAGACCAACTTTGTGCAGGCGCCGGTCGTTACACGGCCCACTGCGGCCATTGCCTCCTCCGCGCCGAGCTGCAGCGCCCCCGTGGATGACTCAGTCACGGGTGGCGCCTGTTGCTATGTGGACACGAACGATCTGTTCGAGCCGCCTATCATTCAGTGATTTGCGCTGCTTGATTTTTAGCTTTGAGATTTTTAAATTTTTTAAAGAATCTTGGAACTGGGTGGATTTTCAGAAATTAATTAAAATATCTTCATAAGGAAACTATATCAATTGATTGCTACATTATAGCTTCACGTATTATTAATACTATTTCTCAAACAAGCCGCTTCTACTTTTCCAGAGCTTTTTGCTTTTTTTAATTGTAATATTTTGTAAAAATAAACTACCTAAAAAAACCTGATCATTTATTTTCTGTTCTACAAATCCTATTTGGTTATTTTATTCCACTTTTTGAAAAATCCTTGAATTTAATCTAATAGAAGCGTGGGAACCACATTTATTCTCTGGGAGATTGTGTTATAACACCTTTAGACTCTGTAAACTATATATATAGTAAACACATCTTCCTGTAACAATTTGTATAATATATAATAAATTTATAATATATATTGTATAATCTACTTTATTTGTGTATATGTACTCAATCGAAACAACATTTTTTTGTCATTTATTTTGTCGGACGTATTTTGTAATTATTTATTTTTTATACTTAAAGAAAGTCACTGTACATCTTTTATGAATTTGTATTATTTAGTCATTTATTTATTGCATTTTTATATTTTGAAACCAGCGTTATAATTTCATATTAATGTTTGTGGCATCTATTAAAATATCTTCTTCTTTAATTTTGGGTTTTTAGTAGCATCCATTGATTGTTCACCGAAATCTAGATTTTCAAATAAAGTATGATTCTCTCAAAACTAAAATTATTGCATTCAAACTAAATTTTCAATGCATTATTTAGAAGTGAATGTTAAGTTGATAAAATTTCAAGACTTACTATTTTAACTTACACATTCTTTTATGTTGAATTTTACTGAAACAAATCGGTAATAATTGAATCTGTGTTCAAGTGAGCAATATTGGTTTTACTATCTTTCAGTTGCTATTCGTGATACCGTCTGTGCGTACTATTTGTCAATATAAGCTGCACTTGAGTGTTCTAATATGCTCTAATCTGCATTTACTACTAATGACCCGATACCACTTACTCTGTTAAAATCTACCTTGATCTTTCTTAGTTATAAGCTGTTAATATTTTATGGTTATCCTCAATTTGATTATGTCTGCATGTAAACTAAAAATTGTTGTATTTACTAAATAAATGTTTTCATTATTAATTATTTTTTAACAGCATTATTTAAATATCATTACCACTATATTAAAAAAATAAAATATGCTTGCTTTTACACTATTCGATTTTTTTTCTTTGACTAAAATACGATTTTTGATTTATCAGTCATCTTTTGCATTTTTGTTTGATTGATCAATTTTTTAATTTATAGGTGGTATCTATTATTAATAAATTTTTCCTCAACATTTTATATTATTTTGTAGAGTGAAAATTTATATTTCTAAATGCTAAATTTGTGTTTGTTTGTATTTTGATATTTTAAAATCATGACGATTTCAAAATTGAAGTTCATTGGTTTAGTGCTTTGCCGACGTATTTCTCAATAGTAAACGGCAACATTTTATTCTAATCTTCAGTATTGCCGCAAAATTTTTTTATATTAAATAGTTAAAAATTAACAAAGCTACTGCCAATAGTTCATAATAACATGGTTATTTAAAAAATAATTACATCTGGTGTAACGTGCAAGGCTAGCAATGTGGGATGAACTGTTTTAAATACTTAACACATATGGACTGCCAAAAATTGATATAACGATGTGAAATGTTCATCGATGTTCTACGTATTGTAAGTTACAAAGAATTGTTGCCTAACTTTGGAATGTCTTACCTTTTCGTTTTTTATTATCGTTTCGAATGTTATTGATCAAATTTTCCATCTTTTACGCCAAATCCACTTCGCCACAGACATAATTAGTTTCATAAAATGTACATAAAGTTGCACACTGAAATTTTAATGGCAAACTTCTTCGTCATATATTTTCAAAAATCGCTTGTAGTTGATATCCGATATGAACCTTTTATTTTATACAATTTTAAAAGCAACATTTAAAATGCTTCGTCGTTAATTCTTAATAAATTGACGAACATAGTATGTGTGTAGGCCCTCCGAAATTCAATATCATCACTTTTGGCCGATCATGATATTATATTTAGGAGAGAAGCTATTTCATTTCATCGGCCGGTTGTGAGGGTAACTGGAACAATTGCTTCAAAAACACCTT
The DNA here is from genome assembly GCA_034780555.1 of Coelogynopora nodosa. Classification (NCBI taxonomy): domain Eukaryota; kingdom Metazoa; phylum Platyhelminthes; order Proseriata; family Coelogynoporidae; genus Coelogynopora; species Coelogynopora nodosa. Next base: position 6,406 of record JAUZND010012053.1, on the reverse strand, counting down.
GGCTTTATACCGTAAAGGCTTTTTTCTAAACCTTTTTTTCTAAATGTTGTATTTATATAATTAATAATATGTATTTTCAATATTTTTTTAATTGTTCATAACTATTGATTTATTCATATTATGTTAATATAAAGAAGTGGTAAACTAGGAAATTTTAATGTGATGAATATTTTTTAACTTTATTGTATAAAAAGTTTAAGAATGACAACATCTTGTAGACTTTTTATTACGCCGGCATCTGTTATTGATGTAAATAATTGATTTGTTTCAATTCATTGTGAAAGCTAAATTTTGAATCAATTTAAATCTAAATATTTAATAAATCTATTATTATTTGCATATTGTATAATGTTAAGTTAAAAAAGGTCCACCATATATAGAAAATGTATTTCTGACCTATTATTTTAAGTATAACGCCTTAAAGCCCACTCTATATTTATTATTACTTTATTAATCATATAATAAACACCCTACAAATTGTGAATGGTTCTTAGAACTAATTTTAAACTTCTTTTCAGAACTACTTTTGTCTTAAAATTTATTCAAATAGGGAAAAGTAAATGTTGCAAGAGTTTATAGTAAATGTTGAAACAATTATTTTTTATTTATTAAAAATTTTTATTAATGAAATAATGTAAGGTTAGCGTACAGTATGATTGTATCCGACCTATTGATGTGTATTGACCAAAGTTGTGTGTTGCCGTTTTGACGGATCATTCCTTCTGTCTGACATTTATTATGGTATTGTTATTATATTTTAGAGCTCTTTCAACTAATCTATTATATGGCATTATATTATATATATTTAATATATTTATATATACATATAAATAACATAAAATGAATGATATCAAGTTTTTTAACTATACAGTTTTGTTATTAAATAAGAAAAATGTGCATTAAAATGCTTTACTGGATATGTACATTTATAAGGTTACGACGTTTGACTGTGAGCTTTATCAAGTGTGTCTGCATTACAAACCAATTTTTAATACAATTTTTATAAAATGCTTTATTCGCTGTAATAATTTAGCCATTTTATAACATTTTAAATGCTTAATCATAAGGCCTAAAGTTGACTACTTAGTTGTATGTTAAAGGAAATTATTTCTTCTAAAAAATTTAATTATGAAATGACTAAAAAAATATAAATAAATCACATAAGTACCGGCGATGCTGAATGAATATATTTCATTAAAATCATGATATAAAAAACCTATATTGGCTTAGTGTAGTGAGATTGTAAGCTCTGAATTTTCTACAGGGTGAATAATATTGTTACGAACACTTTCCATTTATATTTACAGATGTTGGCTTTGCGGACCAAGAGAAGCGTAAGATAAAAACGTTTTTGTTACTCAACGAAGAATTTGTACTCGTAATATTAATTATGTTAATAATATTATTTATTTTACCGCTATTTGATGAAAATTATTTAAATATATATCTTACAATTAATGAGTAAATATAAAAAATCTTAATATGTGTGTGAAAATGATTGTTCATGAAAAATTAAATGCAATTGTTCCATATGCAACATGAAAGAATTTGATAGTTTATTTAATTAATTTTAGTCATATTTACTTCATACTAGTTTTGGCGTAAAAATTCCACTTTAAATACTGAATTTCAACAAATTGTAATAAAGTCCACTTTTATCTGTTGCAGTAAACGTTAAATAATTGAATATATATTAAAGTATAACTATTGGAAATTTCATATAGTGTTATGTTATATTTAAAAAAAAATTTTAAATCAATTATTTCAATCAGAAATCGTTTGCATAAACGTAGCTCAATTTAGATACTTTTCTGAAAATAGGTTTTTTGTTGTATGACAGAAATGGTACTACAAATGAATGTCCGTTATAAAACATATTATATTCATAAAATAAGATGCGTTACTTCTCCAAAACAGCGACGTATTAAAGAAGCATATTTAATTATGGAATATTTTGTTAAAAATGAGTGAAATATTTAACTAATTGAATGGAAGATTTAACCAATTATAGTTTTTCTCACCTGATTTTATATTTAATAGCAATTGTGTAATTTAGTGTTGAATACTAAATTATTTTCTATTATTGGTGTAAAACCTGGTTATTTTTTTGATTTACTATTATCTAATAATTGGATTATGTAGTACGATTTTCATTTTTTGATTGAATATTTATAAATTGACGAAACGTGTAATGTGGACAACTCACCCTTCTCGAAGTACACTAGCAAACATATTAGTTATGAGTAATTGACGTCGTCTAGGTAATATAATAGAAACTTATTTAATGTAGGCTATTATTTATTTATAATAAAATATTTTCTTTATTGATGTGAAAAACAGTTATGTTTGGTTTGTTAGTAAAATGGCTCAGTTATTATGTTTTTACAAAATTGTTGATCTATTTTATATCGAATATTATTTAATAAAAATAGAAAGAATTTATTAGTCATTTAAAACTTGTATTTGTAATTTATCATTAATTATAATATGTTATTTATATTCTATTTTATACTTTTATATTATATATTATAAAACATATTATATACATTTTTTAGTATTATCTTACTTTATAATACACAATATGTAATAATTTTATAATTAAGTTTTTATTATAACTATTATTAGAACAATAATTTAATAAAATTGCAAATATATATATAGTACAGTGAGCCGAAAAACTAAATTAATAAAATCTGTTTTTAAGTGATTTGTATTATTTTTTATTAAATTTATTTGTATAATTTTTTTCCTTTTTAAATATCGAAAAAAAACGTTTTTAAATATTATTTAAATTAACAGCTTCATCATTTAATTGACTACATGTTTATTTAACTTAAAAAGGTCTTTCGAACCTTATAAATAAATTCGAATAATCTTAATGAACTTTTGTGATGTGACCCTCTTGGTTAATTTAATTATCTTGAATTCACACCCTGTCATGCATCTATCAGCACCTGGTACAACTTGTGCGATGCATGTCCTCCCACTCCTCGCTGCCCACACTGCCCCAAAGCGTCCTCTTCCCAACAAAGACCAACGCCATGCTGCCCCCCGACACCTTCGCAGGTCGTGTTGCCCTGGTGACGGGTGGGGGGACTGGGTTGGGCCTAGGCATGGTGCGGATGCTAGCCGGCCTGGGGGCCCAGGTCGTCATGACTAGCCGAAAATTCGAGGTGCTTCAAGCGGCCGCCAATAAGATCAATAAAGAGAATAACAATGAGGTGACTATGAAGACTGGAAATTACAGAAATACAATTTCATAGAACATAAGAAACTATAAACCTAAAAATAATTATTTTCCTAATTAAATAAATAATCGTATATATATAGTTTTATATCTTTAGTCGTAAACTTAGAATAGCCTGTATTATTCAGGGATGTGATTTTCCAGGAAATCCTGGATTTTTGAAGGGTCCAGGGGTCATTTTTGTAAATCGTTGAATTCTGGTATGAAAAATTTAGGGGGGAGTTAGTCAATCTAAGTCATCACATTGGTACATTTATTTGGGCATATAACTAAATATAGAATTACAAAAAAATATTATTTGCTTTGGTTGATTATAATATAAATAATAGAACAATTACTAATATTAATATTAGTAATAATTATATATGAATAAAAATAATATTAAAATAAATTACTACAACAATTAAATTATTGGAAAATATGTGAGAATATGTCAAATAATATCATCTGTGCTTAAGAAATACCTATGCTATTCTATGCTGTTAAAGAAAATTACAGATAATATACAGAATTCTAGTGGTGCTTAAAGATGACTTTTGAAAAATATGTGGAATGATATTGCTGCATCTGTTGCACCTATAAGAGAGAGGTGCTTACGAGAGAGACTTGTCCGCTAAAAGGCAAAAAAACATAATGTATTTTGATAATGGTAATATGAATATGTTGCTTATCACCAGTCCTCTGATTGTACTATATAATATCTTATTCGACATTTTAGTTCTCTACCGCACGTTTTCTATATCTATGACTTTGTTACGTGTATCACTGTTATTTTGAAAACAGATTTTTCTTATTTTATTTATATGGTGTGTATTAATCCATCCTCTGATTTCAAATTCAGATATGTTCAGATATATTCATCTCAAAATACATATAATCTCATTAGTTAAGTTTTCAAAATACATATTCGCTTGAGTATTATATGTTTATATAGAAATAATTACAATTATTGTAATTTATATAATTAAATTTTATTCTTTGAGTGAATTTGTTGAATAAATTACACAATTTTATTTTTGGTTTATTTGTCTAAACTCTATACATCTATTAGGGCCTACAGCTAGAAAAGTTAAAATTAATACATGTACATTTTTCATTAGGACTTCTTTTACTCAAAATTTCAACAAAATGTTCAGCTGCGCGGCTTTGTAGGTTGCTCTGTCTGTTGACAACCATAATTTTCCAGAATTTCAATATATTATTATAAATCACATACCTAATTAGGCCTATTTTAGAATTTTAATTATTATCCTAAAGGAATAATGTGTCATGTCTCTTTTTTCTTTTTTTTCTCCAGTTTCTTTTTGTTCTTTGTCTGTTTGTTAATTTTACTTACAATTTCCTACGTGAAGTGTGTTTTCTGTTATTAGTCTTGTTGGTTGTGATTGTATATTGTTATCTCCTTGGTTTAATGATCTCGGATGTCTCTATTATTTCATTTTAGTTTCATATCCATAGTTATTTATTAAAAGCTCACGTCATATACATTTTATATACATACCTACTGGACTTTCTCTTTCGAGAAGAATACCGTGTATACTATGCCACTGTGTGGTACCTATCCTATCTAGGTCTCCTACAGAATCCAAAAAATATGTTTTAAATGTTTATTTTCCTTCAATTTTTAATAAAACTGTCAAAATATTAGAGAAAAAAGTACAAATCCAACGTCCATTAATTTTTTCAAAAAAGCCAGTTGTACCATTACCTATGTAGTTACTTGCAAACGATAGGCATATAAGAGCCGTAAGCCCTCGATATATCACTAACCTTGGATTACAACCTGATACATGTTATATACTGTCGTATTTGCTTTGTTTATTCCTGAATGACACTAAACTGCATCAGTATACTGCAGAGAGGTAATACTTACCCTAGAAAAGGTCCTCTAACGTTACTGACCACCTGATAGACATGGTTCTTCTGTTGTAGTATATGCCACTGCTTGAGGTTTGCAGCCTCATGACAACTGCATCGTCTCAATTTGTGCCACTATTTCGTGAAACTCAAATATAACACCATTTTATAAACAGCGTCCTCCACCTCTATTCCAGAACGTGCATCCCATTGCAGCCGACGTCCGCAGTTCATCCTCAGTGAATGCCTGTATTGACGAGTGTGAAGCCAAGTTCGGTTTGCCCACCCTCGTGATTAATAATGCCGCTGGAAACTTTGTATCTCCAACGGAGCGACTGTCCAATAATGCGGTTTCTGCAATTATTGATATAGTTCTCAAAGGGACCTTCAATGTCACTCTCGAGACCGCAAAACGACTCATTCAAGCCGAGAAAGGTTATATATTGTTTATCTTTTTGCATTATATAGTAGGAAATAAAATTTGCTGAATGGTAATTTTTAGCAATCATTTCGTCACGTTTTTAGAATTAATGTATATTAAGTTTATTTTTTCGTAAATTAATTTCCAGTCATTTTGTACAATTTCTACAAAAATCGTAAAAATGTGTTCAGTGCTTTTTTGATAGTGCTTTTGTGTTATGTTATGTTTATGTTATTATCATTTTAAATCGCAGTGCAAAATGGTGTAAAATTAATTAAATTAATTGTTAACCAATTTTTAACAGTTTCATTTTTAAATATTATTTACATTGTATAATGTTTTAATATTTATTGATTATTTCCAGAAATGTTTACTTATTTTTCTTGCACAGGTATCGAGGTATCAATAGTAACATTGAATTACCAATTTATTTTTTCATTTATTAGGAGGTAGCTATTTGTCAATAACTACCATTTATGCCGAAAGTGGTTCCGCCTTCGTGGTACCAAGCGCATCCGCTAAGGCTGGTGTCGAAGCAATGACCAAGTAAACTTACATTATGACTTTTGTTTTCTAATTTGATATTTGTTATTTCAAATTTTTATTATTTTTACTAGATTTTATGATGTATTCAATTTATTTACTGTTATATATTATATTATTACTTCACACGTCGCATAAATATACAACCCACATATTTTATATATCGTAACAATTATTGACCATAAAGCGACATGCAAACTATACAGGGGTGTATTTAATTTTATTTTTCTGGTATCCCGCCCGGGATACCAATACAAATAACTGGTATCCCGGAAAATAATCGGGTATCCTAAGGTTTTATAATTAAATGTAGAAAAACCTCAAAATAATCCAAAGAA
>JAUZND010012042.1:0-28591 GCA_034780555.1 Coelogynopora nodosa | reverse complement strand
ATTTGGAAATGATAGAAATACTCAATGCAGCAAAACATCGTGCAATATGGAAATCTCTAACGATCAGTAACAATTAAATTATTGTTCATAATTAATCAACTTAAATCTGTCAGTTTTCATTTTTTTTTCTTCCTTTTGTACTTTGTGAATATTTGATCTCTGGTTTTATTATTTTAATAAACTGATTTATGATGATTATTATGATAGCTTTACCAATAGACAATGTTGGTTATACGCCAGCATTATATCCATATTATTAACTGATTTACTCTTCGTATTTTACATAATATAATGGATGTTATATTTTAATCGATATTTAAAAAATGTATTCTAGGTAGAAACCAGTTTAATCAGTTAAATACAAATATAGTCAACTGAAACTCATCATATAATATTGTTTGCTACAGATTCTCTGTTTTCGTAGTTGAATTACGTAAGATCTATTGTATATTTGGTTTTGTGAAAAGTGAACGATAGTCTACTTTATAAAGGTAGGCTACTGATGAATAACGGTATGTTTAATCTAAATTTAAACGCTTCTGGGTTATATAATAACTTACGCTTGCTGTATGAATACATAATAGAATTGTGTTCTGTGAATATATAATTGCATCACTTCAATAAAAATATACCTAACAAATTTGTTTGTTAAAAATAAGGTTACGTAAAAACTGATATTTAGTCATTAAAATATATATATATTAATATATATATATATATAGACAACAATTACATAAGCAGAGATATGTACAGGTAAGATACAAATATACATGATAAGTATATTATAATATATATATATATATACAATGTATGTCAATTCATGTATAACTTGGCATAAAGTTGTAACAAAACTGGTAACATTACTGGTTTTCAATAAATAAATATAATTATTATAGATTTTGTCATTCACAAGGTATCGTTGTCCCTCTAGAATATTTTCTTCCGAATTGGTGTCGTGTGTTTTATTTACACTATCAATATTTCAGTAATGTGAATGGATTTCTTCCGTTCCCTATGCCAAAAGGAAACAACAGTATCTTGTCTATCTTGACATGTAAACAATTAAACCGGTTATTATTGTCATGGCTTTACTTACATGAAACAAATTGTACAATTCTTGTCAATTGTAATTACCTCATACTGATACAATATAACAAAAATAGTTAAATTCCGCGGTCGATGGAATATTAATTGTAACTCAATAAATAAAAATATGAAGTACGAATTTTTTGTGCTTACCTTGGGCTTCTTTGGGCGCACAAGATTAAGTGAGGTTATTTACATAATCTACTATTTGGCTTATGTGCCGATTTAATTTCTAAGTTCCTGTCTTATATCCTATTTATTTTGTAATGAAAATAACTTTGATATAGCGAAATCTGTTTTACTGAAACTCTGCTAATATCATATAGAGTAAATATAATCAATTGCAGAGTATACATACATATACATACGTATACTGAAGGTATATCAGTCTGCGACAAAAATGTTCATCAATTATCCAATTATCGATACCTAACAAAGATAATACATTTTTAATAAAGCGAATATATAAAAATAGTGGAGATAGCGTGCATTCAACTTAAAAGCATTGCATATTATAGAATTAATAAAATAATGTATATGGATTTTATTCTATATAAGAACATTACATAATAAAATAATATGCGATTTTATTTGAAATATGAATGTATAAATCAAAAGTAGGAATTTCAATGTTTAATTAAACAATACCCCATTTTTAAAAGGCTGTCAATTTCAAAAGAAAAAATTATACACATGGTTAATACGAAAATGCAAAATATGTGAACTTTTTAAAACAAGTGATACGACATTAAATGATAATGACGTCATCATTAATCTAAATTGACAAATCAACAAATTAATAATTGATTAATTAATAAACTCATAATTGACAAATTAACAAATTAATAATTGACTTATTAACAAATCAAAAATTGACTACTAAACAAATTAATAATTGACTAATTAATAATTGAATAATTAACAAATTACTAATTGACTAATTAACAAATTAATAATTAATTAATTTTAAAAAAATGATTAATTAACAAATTAATAATTAACTAATTAACAAATTAATAATTGACTATTTAACAAATTAATAATTCACTAATTAACTAATCAATAATTGACTAATTAACAAATAATTAATTGAATAATTATCAAATTAATAATTGACTAATAAACTAATTAATAATTCACTAATTAACAAATTAATAATCGACTAATTCACAAATTAATAATTGACTAATTAACAAATTAATAATGGAGTAATTAACAAATCAATAATTGAATAATTAACAAATTAATAATTGAGTAATTAACAAATCAATAATTGACTAATTAACAATTTAATAATTGATTAAATAACAATATGATAATTGACTAATTGACTGTACTAAACTATATAATCTAATCAACACGCTTTTTTTGAAAATGCTTATTAAGTTTTAAATATGTTTACAAAGTCATAAAGAAAACAAAACAATAATTTTTCGGCTTAGCGTTCCTATGAAGTTATCCCCCCGCACCAGATGGAAGGGTGATTTTTAAACTACAGATGGCTATGAAATTAACATAGTTTGTGAGAATCAACATACAATATACAAACAAAATTGATTTTTAAATGAGGAGCCATAGCAATCTTGAAACTTGACACCCTACCATAGTGGGATGTCATGAAGACAAATTTGGGAAGTGGCAACTCTGAAGAGTTAATAAGTATGTACGTGAATTTGTCAGAACAGTTATATAGCTTCATATTAAAGCTTTTCGAAATATTCCTGATTGATGTTATAGAAAGTGCATTGATTATGTAGCCGAAATTTTTTTATTGTTTAGTTTTTATTTATTTATTATACTAATTATAAGTATATATATATATATAAAAATATATATTAGAGATTTAGACAAGGTTGGTGGAATAAGATGAATTGAAAACAGTGATCGATATTTAGCGGGCTGCAGTTTAGAATAATAAGTGTAGAATAAAATTAGAAATGTGAAATTAGTAAGTGTAGAATAAATGTTTGCTTTTCTGTAACAATTTGTAGAATTGGCTGTGTAAGAATTTTTATAGCGGCTTAATTTGTCGTTTCCTTTGTGATGGTGCTGTTCCCGTGGATTTGATGTAAATTGAGTTATTTTTGGTTATCATCTGTCATGCAATATCGTGATTACTGACTGCATTATTTATTGTCAAATTTTAACATTACAATTAATAACAAAACAGTCACTGAATAAGTTCGTTAATGCCATACTTGACAAATTGTATTCCCAATTGTCATACATGGCTCATTCGGATGGATTTTTTGTATTGAATTTGATGCTTAATTTTGATATTGTTTTGAATTTGTTTTAAAAAAATTTCATGGGGATATATGTACACATTAATTTTATAGTCTCGATATTAACGTTTAGAATGTAGAATAGATAGGCGATCTGCATTACTCATGCAGGAGTCATCCTGAATGTTCCATCAATGTTTAACGGCAAATCGATCAAATGCCATTTTATATTAAATAGCTGTGTTTCGTGTTATTTATTTTCATTATGTGAAACATTAGATAATTATTTCGTTAAGCTAACATAAAGAGTCTTAATGTATGCAATATAATACGTTTACTTAAATATACAAATCCCTACGTTTTTTTCAACATATTTATTTTATTAACATATTATAAAAAAAATTGTCAATCGTTTTCGGCTCCTAAATTAAAAATTTGGAAATTTATAATGTGTAGTTCATTTATTATGGATGAAGTGTGTAAATTGTGTATATTTTAAGAACACACAGACTTGAATATTTAATTCAATTATTATAATTTTGTATTTAGCTCAATTAACTTATTTTTAGAAAGGCAAAAGTTATGTGCTACACAAGTTCTGTTTAATAGTAGTGTCAATATAATTAGTTCTAAATATCGCTGTTGTGAGGCATAATATAATAGAATATAATCCAATATTATGTAATTGCACCCAGTAACAGTACAACATTCATTTTCATAAACAAATAAATACAGTTGTTTGCCACAAAAACATTTCAATCGCTTGATGTTACACGCATTTACATATTATATAGTCTATATTGTCTATATTTATGAATGCAATATATGTTTAATATTGAAGATGGCTGTAATTCTTCTTAGTGTGTTTAGTAAGTTTAGAAAAGGTTTTTAGTGGATGAATGTATTTTTATAATTATGAATTATAGGCTATAGTTTAGTTTCTTTATATTAACATACTCTATTATTCCATTTCAAAATTTTAAATTAAACATTTGTATACCCTTTTAACCATCAATTTCAACAACAAATTTAATTTATTTCATTGTGCATAAGTCGATTTGTGTCATCTTTTATAAATTAGATAACACTTTAATACTTTGTAATATCCAAAAAATAAATCATTCGAATTATAGGTTTTTTTTATAATTGAAATTATTTAAATTATTGAAAATAATTATCATATTGATTTATTAAAATAATTGTTTTTATTAATTGTTTCTATTGACTTTAATCATGTAATTATTGTAGAAATCACAAAAATACAATTGTTGCATATTCTATTGACAACCAAATCTGCCCATAGGGGGTGGGGGAAAGGCCCCCTCTTCTCTTGGCAAAACCAGGGAAGCCAGGGAGAGGAGTAGTAAAAAGAAAAAAAAGCAAGGAGGAGGGGAGGGAAAATAATAAAAAGAAGGGGGAGGGTAGGAAGAAGCCAAAAAGAAGGTTGACGGATGAAAAAAGGGGAAAAAGGGGAAGGGGAAGACAAGATCAAAAGGGAGGGGTTCTGAAATTGAAGCGAAAAGAGGGGGAGAGGGGGTTCAAATTAGAATCCCTCCTTCATTGAAAAATCCGTTTGCTGACAACTATAATAACATCACATTTCTCTATTGCGTCATTAAGATCAATTGCAAAATAGACGGGAAATTATGTACACATGAAAACCTTTATCGGCAATTTACTCTTTTTCGGTGATACAATTAATACAATATTTTTATAAAGTTGAATATTTCTATTTATTATATATACATATTCTCAAAAAGATAAAATTATATACAATAACATTTAAAAAATAGTTATTTTGTTGTTTTTATATTAAAAATATAAAGGAATTATTTCTACCAGTTTATTCTGTTTTTCTAGAAAAACATGTTTTACATTGTCAATAATAAATGTGGCACATTCAATAATTCCATTGAATTGCTGATGAAAGCAAATTCATGTTATTCATACTTCGGTATTAAATGTACTTCTTAAATGAAGAACGCCAAATAAGAATCGTTTTCTATCCTTATGCATAATCTTGCAAATATATTTTATGCATAATTTTAAGTTTTCAAAATTCATTCAGCGTATCTTTTTTTAAATTTAAACTTAAAAATGGTGAATTTATTCTTCCTTTTAGAAACAACAGATCATGCAAAGGTATGACGCAAATTAAATGATACTATCAAATACCAACTTAGTTACATGATGGATATACTATTTTAATGCTGTAATGTCGAGTTGAATGGTGGGGAGCTGAGAGAAGGGGAAAGAGGAGAATAAGATTTGACTTAGCGATCGATTTTAAGAAATGGACATTTGCTTCTGTAAGTATCAGACATGCTCTTTTGGGAAGAAGGAAAACATAGAAATCAGGGAAAAGTGGACAACACATCGGGAGTCACATTGGAAATGTAAAGAAGAGGCAACTAACTCTATAAATCTCAATGAATGAATAATAGTATGACACTAAATGGTAGTAAAAGTACGAAAACAAGCGCTCGAGAGACAGAGAGAAAGAGAGGAGAGAGAGAGAGGAGGGAAGGGGGTGGGGGAGAGAGCGAGGGGTGGAGAGAAGGAAATATTAATTGAAGAGGTAAAGCGAATCGTAAAAGTTGAGAGAAAAACTATAGGATAAATCGAAATTGTATTTCATGCGCCGATTGGTGCAATTTATATGCGCGTATGGGTATTAAATTTCCATTTATTCTAAGAACAGAGCAGTTGCTCCATCCTTAAATTAAGATTTCTAAAAGTTTATTCGATCTATGTTTTTTCCAGCGGATCCGTTTACTTCTGTGTGTGTTCTCGTTAACTCTTTATTTAGACTAAATTGAAACATTTTATTGCTGCTGCCCCTCCTCCGACTACGCTTCTTTTGACTTCCACAATTAAAGACAAAAATTGCACGTCCTATTCTAGTGAAAAGTGTCGTAGTGTGGTCAACAGGAAGGTTACATTTTTATTTGTGAAAACGTTATTAGTGCTGCTTCTAAGGAAACACTATTCATCAAGTCATAAATAACGTAGGTTTGTGCCAAAGAATTTAATATTCCAAATTTAGGGTCCCGAATCACCTCAATTGTTTATTAGAAAAAACATCTGCTAATAATTGCCCCAGCCCGCTTGAAAGATGATCGCAGCCCACTGAGTAGCAAGCAATACAGGTGTGTGTAACTTATATACTTCGTGTAAATTATAACAAAAACAGACTATAGAAGCATATTTAATGAACTGTTTTTCTTAAAAAAATATTTTCTAAACTAACAAGCTTATATGTTATAACTTTAAGGCAGATATAAAGAGAAAAGTTTGAGATTTTGATCAATATTTGAAGGAGGTAGCAATACATAATTACATTTTATTTCGGGCATGTAAATTAAGTAGTGTATTATTTATTTATTTATTTATTTATTTGGAAATCTTAAACGTGCGTTGACTATAAGTTTTTTTAAACAATTTTGTGAATAATTTAGAAGATACGTTGTTGTATTGTCTTCAGGGAAGCCAGAGTGTTTATTCTCTTTCTCTAAAATAAAACATCGATTTAGTATTTTTGTCTAGTTTTGTCGTCAGATAGGTTTTAAAAAGTATATTATTGTGCCGTTTGGTATTATGGCGACATAAATGTTGTCGATTTAATCTAAACCTATTAATGTGTTGCTATGGTAATTTGGACAATGTTGCCACGCAGTTAAACAACTTAAGATTCATTAGAATTGTTTGTGTATATCACTACTATGTTCCACATGGCCTATTATTGTTTAGTAATGTGAAAATATAAATCAGATATCGATGTTTGATATGTCTGAATTTTCTCATGAAGAGTATTTTGTAATTCTGGAGAACAATTATATTGATAATTCTGTAGAGCCTTTTCTAAAATTTTAGAAATGTACAGAATGTAGTTTTTTTTCTTGCTTATCGACTAAATGACTAATCTATTGCTCCAAAAGAAAATATGGAAATTATAATTTAGTGTTTAATTTATACATGCAGTGAAAATACTCGATTTCTGTCAATTATGGTCGCTCTTGGTGGTCATAGGCTCTAACTAAGCCTGTGTTATATTAAATAAAATAGTAACGTAAATATAGACATTCAGTAGAAATTTCATTTATAAATGGCAATAGCTAGATGACTATAAATGGTTACGATAACTAAATAATTGATTAAAATTAATAAAATTACTAAAAATCCAAAAGACAGTAGTGTTTTACTTTCTACCAGATAAACAAAAAAGTCCATCTCCGTATTTATCATTTTAGTGCAAATCAATAAAACTTAAGAATTGATATTATGTGAGAAAAATTATCAAGTGGTAAATTTATTTATTATATTATATATTAATATACATATTACAGAATTGTTATGTTTGGTAATTGGAAAAATAGGAAAAGTTTTAATAGTTTTTCATTTTAGGTTTATAATCAAGACAAATATTTAAAAAGCTATTGTCACCATCAAGTATATGTATTGGTTTTAAAAATGTGGGTATTATAAGATGAAAAAAACCTAAATTTTTTATTGGGAATATTTTCAGCAAGATTTCGTTCATAAATAATTTATAACCGAATTTAAGTATGATAATGTAGTCATTATGCGAAGCATCAATGTACATATTATAAAATAAAAATAAGTATATAATAATGAAAATTTCAGTTTATATATACAATATTTCAAATATTTTCAGTAAACACTGTACAATTGAAAAAAACGTTATAAAACGACAGATAAACTTTTATCTGATTTATTAAAAATGATTAATTAAAAAATATTTATCAACACAATATAATTGAATAACAAATATTTATTAACAATTTACAACAATTATTTATAATTATTTTTTTTTACAAACTATCAAATTTTATTTTCAAATTATATAATTCGTAATTTTTTTTTATAATAAATGCACCCAAAAAATGGTTACTCCATTCTCTTGCATAAACGTTTGAATATAATAAATAAAACATTTAAGAATATACTTATCACAGTATAATTAAAATTATATATTTTAAATAATTCAAATTAATTATTTAGACACAGCTGAAAAAACCTTACGTGCCGTTTTAAATCAAGTAAGTGTGCTAAAATTGTACTGTTTTAATTATTAGCAGCTCACATGAACGACCAAAAGTGTAAAATTCTTCTGATTTCAGGAAATAAAAATATTAAACAGACGCGAACTCTACAGCAGCTTTAGAAAAACATTTCCGTGTCAATATTATTCCGTATGTTCATCTAATGATAGTTATTCCGTATGTTCATCTAATGATAGTTATTCCTCATGTTCATCTAATGATAGTTATTCCGTATGTTCATCTAATGATAGTTATTCCGTATGTTCATCTAATAATAGTTATTCCGTATGTTCATCTAATGATAGTTATTCCTCATGTTCATCTAATGATAGTTATTTCGTCAATTAAAATCCCCTTTCCGTCCTGCAGTGTGTTATTTAATAACAGTGCCGTTAGTTACCCTCAATTATTATATATATATAAGAACAATCATTTTGTTACACTTTTGCCTGAACACAGATGTTTTCAACACGTTTATGGTTTCAACATGCCTTTATTCACATTTACCTTTGTGACTTAATACATAAATGTTTCACCTTATGATTTAACTGAAAATATAATCAATAATAATGTGTGCCTTAACAAATAAAACGAATCACAAACAGGAATTCTTCCCTGTTTATATAACCGTGTTTAATGATATGACATGTGTATACATATAAATTATAATGTGTACGGTAGTTCACGGAAATGTATATATCAGCAAATAGAATACCTATGACATGATGAAACACATGTATAGCTGCTGAAACTGAAGGAAAGGAAGAGGGGCACCGTTATCTACAGAAGAAGAAAAAAGTGTACATGTTGCCGACAGCCTGTTATTTCTACAATTCTTTCTCTCTCTCTCTCTCTATAAGTTATTCATAAAATATAAAAATATATGTGCTTAACAACATTATGTTCGTATATCGGCTAATAAGTTGTTTTTAATTAAGTTCTTTAGAAAGATGAATTCAGGAAAATTGACATTAAAATTAGCTACTAATTACAACAATGTGAAACATTATAAAATGAAGGTATAACTTGAACTGCATACCCGTATACAAGTGTAAAATATATGTCATTAGCTTTACAATAAAAACTAAATTAATGTAACATTTGTGTTATGTCATTCCTGCCAAACATTAAGAAATAAAAATGTTAAAATCACTTAAATAAGTTAAACTTGGAAAATTTAATTATATTAAAAGCATTTAAACTAAATCTATACTTTAGGGGACAGGCAAGTGAGGTTTGGTAAAATATATCATCGTCCTGTACTATAATTCTTTTCAGACATAATTTATGGTTTTTAAAGAATAGATAATTCTTTTTAATCTTTTTATTTCCGTTTTACTGATTCGATATACTTTCCTATTGTTAATTCCTGACGTGCTTCCTTTGGAATGGAATAACAAAAAATAATATTCACAGAACTTTATGATAAAACTTTATACTCGGGGGATAAATTCATTGTTCATAAGATTGTATGCAATGACCTGTTATATGTGTAGTTATTAACATATATATTATACAATGAATATGTTATATATATATATATTGAGCCACACGAGACCAACCTAAACAATGGCACACGATTACAATCAACGAAAACATCAATAAAAAAGTATTGACAAAACCAATAATAAAATACACACACAAGATAAAACAGGAAGCACTCAACTTACAAAAAAACTGAACTAATAAAAACCACATACAATCAAAAAAATGTAATAAGAAATTGAAAGGATAGAAATGGGTTAGACAAAATATGTTGATTTTTCATTCATAATTAATAGATAGAAAGAATTGAAACATAACAAAATAATATCCTCTTTATGGCAAACATGCTGTGAGTTATATGATAACAATATATACACATTATACTGAGTCTAAACATCACAAACAAGTTTGGATTATCCAAATTTAATATGACAATTAGACACCATTAGAGACTGCGTGAATACTTCACTTATAGACAAATGAGCACAACATTATTAATCGGAGAAAAATTATTTCATATAGCATACGTTTATTGATAACAAATGTTGTGTATGTGCATCATTTAAAATATTAATATTTCTCTTACAACACAGGACTAAATTATTTGCAGATTAGTAATATTGTTTACAGTATATATATGACGTTATGCGTTATAATACGATATTTATCGGAAATATACCACCATATAAGAATGCACTGTTCCTCATATTAATTGTGGAAAGTCGTCTATAGTGGCAAATCAATAATTTTACTTTCATATTAATGACATCTTTTCAAGCACTTTGTTTCTGGTGATTGGAGTAGGCCTACTTTAGCGGCCACCATGTTTCAATGACATCTATATATATATATATATATATATATATATTGCCGTTATCCGGATAAGTGGTATTATTTGTATAGTCTATATATAGCTATGGTTTGAACGATTATTTTTAATATCAATTTTAAAAGCTAATTTTCAAATATTATCAGTAGTATTATGATATCATATTATAAATACTTATGTCAATAATAACGCAATTGATTAAATCTCGGTGGATGTTCACCGAGGTTTAGTTATTTAACATGTTAATTTCAGATAGAATGCGTCTCCCAACTTTGTTGATAGTCCGCCGAAAAGAGCTGTTCTTAAGTTTATGTTAAGATGTGTATCTGGCGAACATATAAAAATATTTTTTTAAATGAACTTTTTCGTTTTGTTCCACTATAGTACACAGCTTTATTTAAAAGTACTTTATATATATATAGGCGTGGTAATAAAAGTTAGTTGGAATACGTTTTACACATTTTGTGTATAAAGCGATTTATACCACACATAAAAGACTTAAATTATTCCAAATTTCTAGCATGTACGTACACACAACCATGATAACTTTAGCTAAGTACTATGGTATATTTATGCATGTTAAAATTGAAACATTTTCATGTTATGTTGAATATCAATTTGTTACTATATTAGAATTAATAATTACTTTAATAATTATTATATTGTATAATATATAAATATATTATATATAATACTCTGGTTTTAATAATATAAACAATTAAATAAACTTTATTTTTTAATGTTAACGATTTAAGGAGATTTACATAAAATGTGACATTATTTTGTCACTGCCGTTTTTATTGTTGGAAAACGAATCTACGTATATATCTATGTATATAGGCTAAAGATCTGAAGACACATAAGTAGATAACTCTTTTACCGTGCATTTCACCTGAAGGTATAAATAAAAATAGGAAAACATTGAGCTGCTTTGAAGTAATCCACAAAAAAATATACAGAACTTGAGATTGAGTTGTCGATCAATCTAAACATGTAATTGTCAGTTTCTGAATTCCATGAAGTAGCGATATGATCGTATATTGGAGACTTTTTAATGGAAGGCGATTTATTTGAGAGCATTTATTTTAAGGGAGACATTTTGTTCAAAAATACGACATCAATGAAAGATAGCTCGAGTGGCCGGAATTATATTGATATCTAGAATAATTCAAAGCAAAATAAAGATTGTCACGCGAGATAAAAGTAGTTATCACAAATATATTAGATGTAAACTTATCTATTGTTAGGCTATATAGTCATAAGACCTATAAATGAGGTTTATTTTTTTTCAAAAAGAGACCGCTTTTTCTTTACCTATGACCTCGTTAGGTTTCTCATTTGCATTATTTACCTATTATTAAAAAAACAAATTGAATTAAATTTATTTAATAAAACCATTTGAGAAAATTAATAGCCGCGAATTTATCAAAAATAAATGTTGTCTTTTGATAATTTATTTTTACAAGATACATTATATCTTAGATATTATTTATTACATACATCGTGATCAAAATTAACAAAAATGCATTGTTTATTTTTTTATTGTCACTTTTTTTTTTTTATCTGACACAAATGTATTTTTAAATTGTGACCATTTAAAATTTTATTTTTTAATTAAAATTGGGAATTTTTGTTTATTATATTATTTAGACACGGTTTGTATTTTGAAATATATGTTACCATAATTAGATCGGTCTTCGCATAATGCAATATAACCTATATCAATAGTTATTCTAAAATCTAAATATTGGGGTTTCCAAAATGTGTCTAATATTTTCCGTGCCAGTCAGGCATTCTATTTAATATTGGTTAGATTAAATGTTAGGTATAATTAATTATATTATTGGTATTGTCACTTATTGAAATAAATAAAATGAACTTATCAATCCTATTATTATATTATTACAGGTTACATTTGAACTATTTAAACTGCATTATAAAAAAGAACTCTAAGATCAAATGTATAATATACAGCAAACATAAACTTTAGCTTATTATACATTACACAATTATTTTTACAAAAAAATAAAGTTCTTAATACATGTTGTACTTTTACGAAATATAAACTGCGAATTCTAACACAATTTCTCTCTTATATTAGAAAAGTAGGAATATATTATATGTTATTAAATGCTTTCATTTTGAAAGTTATATAATGATACTAGCCTATATACAGTCGTAAAATAAGAAAAGATAGTCGATATATGGAAAACAGTTAGTGCGATATTTTGGTTTAGCGTCAAGGCCTATAGGCCTACAATACAAATTCTACCGTGATTGCAAAAGGCTTAATTAATGTCTAATCTCGGGAATTAACTATTAATTGACACACACGACAATGGCTGTCAACATACATACAGTATACTAACTAAGCGGTGTCTTAACTACAACGGAAAACACAAATTGATCTGTAACTTGTCTGTCATGGTCCATCTCTGATGAGAGGGATATCCCTCCTATATTCAGAATACAACAATAATTCAAAAACAGTTTAGATATACATTGGAGGAAGCAGAGTAAATGGAAAGGTTGTGCACAGATCAAATGGGGGAAGGCATTATGAATTTATTAACAAAAATATTATACAAAAAGATATATAAAAATGATTTTAAAAGTATATATTTTAAATTAAAAAAGACTATAATGAGAAGTACTTAGAAAAACACTTAAACGAAAGAAACGTTTATTTTTTATTATTATAAAACCTAATTAGGGTCTTATGCAATCATTACTTTGTTTATTAAATGTAATATAATATGCACAATTATTGTTTAACAATATCTAGAATATGGAAACTGCTTTTATGTGAGAACATAGGGTCTTAATACATTCTTTGCCTTTGTTAGTGTAAGCTATAATAAAAGTTTTTTATGTGCCGCACGGTGTGCGTTTTATTGCAAAGTTTACGCTGGATTTAATAGAATTAATTTGTTGTTGTTATATAATAATATAAGAGGTTAAACATCCACAACAAAATAACAAAGTTATACTTGTTTTGGCGGATCGATATCAAAATATAAATATAAATGTAACTAAATCGCTATATGTTAAATTAATGGATAAATATACATTATATTAAAATATAGTTGAATAAGCGTCAAGTTGGCAATATGGTATGAATATTATCTTTGTTTAGTTTACAAATAAAAAGTTGTAAACAAAAATGAAGCCAAAAGAAGAAAAAACTAAAAATTATAAGCAATTATTAAAATTAATTAAAACACTAAACAAGGGTATAGAAGGCGTAATAAAAACGAAAAAAATTCTTTAAAAAAATGAGGTCCTCCTATAAGCTATATTATACAACGTAGCAAATACAAAAATAAATAATTTAATGTTTTTCACATAAATTGTTAATGTATCGAGAAACTTCGCGTAAACCTTTAAAGAGATAATAATCTTATACTTCATTAAATACTTTTTTCTATACATGAATTATTTTTAAAGTTTTCATATGCGTCTTGGAAATAAAGTAAATAATTGCAACTGCTGAGGTAAAGTAGTTTACTAATGTAGTTGACATATTGAAAAAGTTTCTATAATGCATTTTTGTAACGTTTTGATAAATAGTAACCTTTTGTGCAACAAGCCTGGGATTAATGTTTACTAGTATTGATTATCGATTTTTGGTGGTAATTGAGTATTGATTTTTGCTTATTGAGTATTGACTATTTATTTAAAATTGATTATTGATTTTTGATTATTGAGTATTGATTTATGATTATGTACTGAAGATAATTTTTTTGGTAATTGATTTTCGATTTTTGATTATAGAATATTGCATTTTGATTACTATATATTGATTTGTGATTATTGAGTAATGATTTTAATTTATTGGTATTAAGCACACCCATAGGACGAATATAAATGAGATATATAGCCACTACTGAAATAAATGAATTTTTAATTATAGACAGAAATAATTTATACCATTGGTAAATATAGAAATTTAAAAATTATTTTTAATCAATAGATTATATATATATATATTAATTGGTAAACCTATGGTTAGATAGATATAAATATATTTTATTATATATAATATCAAATAATATACGTACAATTTATTAAATGAACGCATAATACAGAAAGCACAAATATATCCTAATTGATGAATATAATAAATATAGGATATGTCATTAAATGAATTTGCTTTTCCTTAAAGTACATATAAATACATAAAACAATAGCATAACGAGTCTGAATTGTAATTATTATATGCAAAATTTGTGCGTGATCAGAAATTGTGATGAAACTATGTTACCTGAGTTCACCAAATCTTATGATTAAGGATTGATGATTAATTGTGGACATATGGAAATTTTAATTTTAAATCAATATCCAAACGCAAGTAGGCCTAAAGGGCCAAAAAGAAAGATGACACCAACATAGAAACAATTATTAATTTAATTTGAATTTTTCTTTATTCAGTGGTTAACATTGGATAACAATAGATATTGGTTTTTTGTAATCCATACATTTATTAAATCACAACAACTGAGGAAAGGCGTATTAATACATGTATACTTTTTAAAAAAATGGAACGATTAAAATAAAATATAATAATAATAACATAACACAAATAATAATAACTAATTCGTGTAGTGTCATTGAATTTTAATTACAGATACATAATACTTTGCATACAGACAAAATCTAGAGTTTCATGTGGTTTTATTGATTTCACGAGTTTTTGAATTGAATTAGTCACTTCGTTTACTTCATAGTCAATTTCCCTCAATATAACTTTTTTTTAGTCCACTGTACAAGTTCACTGGCTCACAGAAAAATCCTGCCTTTACAGATACAAACTCTAGCTTTTTATTTTATTTATTAATATTTGCAGTATAATATAGCGAATCTATTTTCAGGTCACTATAGCATAATATTAATTGCTATTTTTGCGTTTATGAGTTTTACCTTTTTTTATGAAAATTAAAAAAATAACCTAAATTGAATAATTTCAGTTAAAACATTTATATTTGTTATAGCTTTGTGTAGTTGTAATAAGGATATGTAAGATTAAGAATTCTTTCTTTTAAGTAAATAATTAAAAAAATTAGTAGAATTATATAAGCTTTTTAAAAATAATATAATGTGAAAGTTTATTATACGTAATAATGAACGCACCAATACTTTAAATATACTTTACAATATTATAGTAACCTCTTTGGAATAATGATAATTTTTGGAAATAAATTATTTTGGCTAGACTTTTAAGCGATTACAAAAATGTACATCTATATAAATTAAAGCATGTTCTATACATGCACATGCTAACACATAACACAACTATTCTAACTGAAAGTGTCATAACATTTTTCCAATCCTTGCAATTTATTGTTTTGTAAAATAAAAAAACGTTGTAAATCCTTAATATAACTTAACTTGTGAGCACTTTAAATATTAAAAAACGCAAAATGTAAACATGTTATCGTAAAATATTTTCAAAACGTAAATTAATGTTCAATTTATTGATTATTATTATATAAAAGGTATATTGATAAATATTATATAAAAGGTATATTGATAAATATTATATAAAAAGCATATTGATTAATAGTATATAAACGACGTATTAATAAATATTTTATAAAAGGCATATTGATTAATATTATATAAAAGTCATATTGATTTATGTCAACATTTTTTACTCTATACAAAATATAAAATATTTTATTACTTTCTTTTAAAACAAATATTTTTAATTGTTTCTACCACATAACGTATAACAACCATTTAACCATGACGCACCAGCGCTTTTTAAAGTCTATTTAGCTGGAAGGAAGATGAAAATATGCATTAAAATATTATCTATTGATTTAGTATACAATATGGTGTTGTTTTTCAAACAAAATCTAAATATATAATTTATTCGCTATAATGAGACACTTAATTAGCTGTCTATTTTGCGACAAAGGCGTGCTACTTCTTGTACATCTGACAATTGGAAAACAAATTAGACATATCAGTTTTTAGCTTATGTTTTATTCTAAACCTATTCCTATTAGTCCTTGATGAATAGTATAAGAAGGTTGGATTCTGCTCCACCACTTGACCTTTGATCATGACATTTGACCTTTGGTCAAGTGCTGGGGCAGAATCCACCCTTCCCATACTACTCTGATGCCTTCTTTTAAAAGCGTAAAATCTAATCGTATTAATCAATAAGTACAATACATAATCAACATAAATAATATAACTATAGCAATTGATAAAATAATGTTTTTATATAAATAAAAAGTATCATTTAATATGTATTTATTTCCATTATTCCATTTAGGAAAATAAAATCGTATTTGCTTTTCTTTGAATTCTACTATGATCGTGTACTCAATGGATTAGGACATCATAATAATTAACAGTAAATGCCAAAAACAAATTGATACAAAGTACAGACAACATTTAATAAAAATCTTAAAAAGGCTATGTCATTTTGAATAAGGTATTATTCTGTCATCAAATTCTCGGGATTATACACTGCAGAAATATGTGTAATAAAAATGTCATTATTAATAATTAGGTATGTATTGAAGAGTTGAGAACTATATATCCTTATCGATTTTAATTCGTAAACAATCAAACACTAGTGGGTACGGTCAATTTGACAACCGCACAACACAAACCATGATGCTTAAATTGTCACATATATTTATGATTAACTAATATATCACATATCAAATTCGATAAAGATATTTATGTATTTTATTACAATATAAATAATAAGTAATAAATAATTATTATAAAAATCATTTATGTGATAACTTATTACACAATGTTTGACATTTATATTCTTAATTTCGATAATAAATCAATGATATGTTATGCAGCATTTCCGATTTGCTGATAATTCATCCAGATTTTTTTATTTTACTGAAACACATTTTTAGACTTTCAATACCATAAATATGTTTATTTGAAACTTTACATTTTCATCATCTATACATTAACCTTTGTGTTGTACATAGTTGATTTTAAGTTAACAACATCACATTTGCTAAAAGTGTATTTCTTCCATTTGACTTATTTGCGCATTGGTATACATCTCATTATACAAATGTTCACATTAATCAAACGTACAAGAAAAGGTAGATAAAAGCAAGAAAAAATAGATCCCCTGTAAAAATTGCTAACTATACACATCTGAATGAAAATCCATACTTGTATATGATGCAATTTTATAGTTTGCTAGATATGCAGATATTCCATGTAGGAGTTTTTTGTAGGAAATAAACTATATTAGTCGTTTCCGAAATTCAGGATTTATATTTACGAGAACATCACTCACAGGAAATTAAATTATTATTAACACAATTACTGGAATATCTAACTACTAGAAAAGGTAGAAATTTTACTACCTACCAATTGAAGAGGTTTCATTATAGAACACAAAGAATGTCAGGCCATATTTCTTATAATACATTGAAAATTTAATTCCACAGAAAACTCAAGTTTTAAGAAATGTGTAGAGCTATGGCCATTTCTATTAGTAGTATTTCTGTTCTAAAATTTGAATTTTTAGTTGAAATATTACAAACAGAGCATGTAAAAATATCAGGAATAAAAAATATATTTTAAGATTGACATTTACTTAATATATGTGGATAAAACATGTTGGTCTAAGATTTTTAGCATACAAAAATGTACTTTTAATATTTATTGGGTTACTTATAATAATAATTGTAACTTTCCCGAATTAATAATAAAGATTATAAGGAATAGCAAGGAATAGCAAGGAATAGCAAGGAATAGCAAAGAATAGCAAGGAATAGCAAGGAATAGCAATGAATAGCAAGGAATAGCAAGGAATAGCAAGGAATAGCAAGGAATAGCAAGGAATAGCAAGGAATAGCAAGGAATAGCAATGAATAGCAAGGAATAGCAAGTAATAGCAAGGAATAGCAAGGAATAGCAAAGATTAGCAAGGAATAGCAATGAATAGCAAGGAATAGCAAATAATAGCAAGCAATAGCAAGGAATAACAATGAATAGCAATGAATAGCAATGAATAGCAAGGAATAGCAAGGAATAGCAAGGAACAGTAAGGAATAGTAAGGAACAGCAGGGAACAGCAAGAAATAACAATGAATAGTAAGGAGAAGCAAGGAATAACAAGGAAAAGCAAGATAAACATAATCCAATACGACACCAACAACTAAAGTTATATAAATTAATAAATTAATGCACGATATAACTAAACAATCTAAACCAGAGATTTAAGTTGTTTTTTCCGATTCTGGCTCCTGTTTAGCAGGTTTACCAGGCCTGTTACATGAAATAAAAGTAATGCTCAAATTTGACACCATGTCGTCATGGTGTTCGTCTGATTTTTTTGTATATTATTCTATTCTGTACTCGTCATTTTTCAAATACTTAACTTAAAGATACATTAAATTTATCACATGATTTAGTGATTTAATGAATTGTAAAATTTCCCAATCTTCCCTAATTATGTTTTGTGTTACTAATTCAAATGAAAAGGATGAAGACACCCCCACAGAATAATGTTGAACCTAATTGTTGAAAGGTTTCCGAACTGTGTCTAAAGCATGACAAGACCATAATAATTTGTAGGAAACTGATAATAAAAGTATTAAAAAGATAAATAAGAAAAAAAAACCATACAACAATTTATAGAATAAGTTAAGTTTATGAATGTTAAAAAATGACAATAATTGTAAAATAAAGAACACAAAAAAGAGGTTCTAAAGGTCTAAAACCAGTACAAAACAACACATTCGAGCAATTGTTTTATATAATGCAAACAGTCCAAGAACATGATAAACCGTAGCTAAGTGTACACAAACATACACATGTTGGACCCATTTTAAAATAATTAATAACTGTATAGACATTTACTTAATATATTTTTTAAATAAGAATTAATTTGCATCATTTCATTATATGTACGTATATCTATATATATATATCTATATAATATATCTATATATTTATATGTTGGCTACTCTCCGGATTATTAGAATTGTGCTAAACTAGTGTTGTAATGTTTCTAGGCATCGAATATAGAATGCAAGTATCATTTCAGTCCTCAATCCATAGGGGGAACCGGTTTGAAGCCCGTTCCGTACCTTTGACTGTAATAAATTAGTGTATTATTACGTAACAATAGTCCTGTAATTTGTATTAATATTGTATGGCTACTTTATAAAATGCACAAGGGAGCGAGCGAGGGAAATACGGTAACAGGAACACGACAGTCATTCTTCAGGGATATAACCATTGCTGTGTATTCATTAAGCAAACTTGTTTTTATTGTTCCAACAATATGTTTATAAACCGTTGTTCAATTTATAAATGACTTCAGAATAAATAGTTATATCTCTACTATGAAAATGATTATATTAAAATTAGTACTAACGAAGTGATGTTACACGAACTTCATTAACTATTTTTACAATCTATTTGAAAAACTTGAATACTATATAGGTCTATAATAATATTCTCACGCACCAGCCAGTGCTATTCTCAAAACAATTATACCTTTAATATCTATTTAATTTTGCTTTTAGAAAGAAGTCCCATAACACTGCAGTCGAGTGTAAATTAATCCCTCTCGGAAGCAACCCTCCTTGTATTTACTTAGTCAAAGTTTCTTTTACGACGCAAATCTGTATACATACATAACCTAACATACCGTTTGATAGTATATACATATATATACTGAATGTCAGAGTTGAATACGACGGGTTAAAACACTATGCTTTGATTTGCAATAATCGATCGAACAGCTATTGGCATTTTAAATTTCAGATTTTCTATTTAATTTGTCTCTTTTTTCGCCTCTCCTCCTATTACTATCTATTCCACTCTTCATTTTCTCGCGCTCTTTCACCCTCGCACTGTTGCTGTTCTCACACACTAATGCACTTTTGGCTGCTTTTAAATGTTAGTTGAATTGATTGCTAGGAACGCTGCTTGTAGGGGAAATATTGACGGGTTGTATAAACTTGAGCGGAAGTTTCCAGTGAAGAAGATATTCGACAGGCACATGGCCAGATAGCTGTTGTTTGGATAAGTCCAAGTCCCTCGACTTTATAGTATATTGGAGGGAACTTATTTGGCCTATACACTTGATGGAAGCCATGTGATGCAAGTGATCATTTTTATTTGTTTTTATGCTTCATCAAGAACCTTATTCTTTCAATTAAGAAGTATATTGATGTGTTTTTTATTTGCATTGGAAATTTATTTATAGTATACTATTTTACCTAAAATTATGTAGGATAGTAAAAAATGTAGATAACATTTAGATGAAAACAGCTATAATGTGATTACCATTTTAAATACGCTCAGTTTAAACAGCTTAGACTTTATTGATTATAGGGTTTTAATAGTTTTTAATTACAATAATAAGTTCATGTCAATACAAGTAATCCTTAGTATTGTACTGTATTCAATTCAAACGAATAATTTAAAAGTCTTTGTTGTATAATTCAAACTCAAAATATCATTAACATTAATAATTCTATATACATATTTATTCAGCTTTACATCTACAAAAGATTCTCAGATGCAATATCCTAATGTAGTTAGTTCACAAAAAGCGTGTTATTATCAAACAAGTATAACGTCTAAAAACCTGTCTATAATTATTCTATGGAGATGTATATATATATATATATAAAAGTAATTATTATATAGAATCGATCACTATGAATGTTTGAAATATGAAAATTTACATAATGTTTGGAAAGTCTCATTTATGGAATCTTTTTGCTATCCATAAATATACAATATATACCTATAATTACCGCACTATGGCGAAACTAAACCTTTTATTACCTTCTTGGCTTTGTCGAAACATATAGATTATTAATGTTATGTTTATACCTCCATGGAATTTGTATATAGAGTATATATTAATATAAGTAAATGCAAAACAAGAGAAGTTGATGTGACATAAAAAATATTACATTTTCAACCCGTTATCTGATTCATTTTTTGATTAACGAATATTATGTTAGTGATAATTTATGAGTTCGTGTTGCATGAAAAAGCACTGACATAATTTTTTGTGATGATTGTTTGCATAATAACAAAACGTAGCTAAAAAAATATAATAAAATTGTAATAAGCATTTGGTAAAATGAAATTTAGAAATTTTGAAATAATGAACTTCTTCATTAGCAAATAATTGGGACAAGTCTTAAACGTTTTGTTAATCTAAGTATAAAAAATCTTTTTAATTATATTATTTATTATTGTTGCGGTTGATTTTACATTATTAAATAAGGGGGATTACATTAAAAAGACAATATTATATAGGACTTTTTTATCTTTATTGGATCTTAATGGGTAACATTTAGAATTAATGATAACATAAATGATAATTATGATTGCTAGCATTAAGCAGTTAAAATAAAACAAGAAAATACCGGCAAAACATCAATACTTTCAAACAACAATAAAAATAAATAACTAATATTAATTATATCAATT
The DNA here is from genome assembly GCA_034780555.1 of Coelogynopora nodosa. Classification (NCBI taxonomy): domain Eukaryota; kingdom Metazoa; phylum Platyhelminthes; order Proseriata; family Coelogynoporidae; genus Coelogynopora; species Coelogynopora nodosa. The sequence goes on along the minus strand of JAUZND010012042.1, from coordinate 6,443 downwards.
AATTAAGTAGAACGATCATAACATGACATATGTTAATATAAAATGTATTACAAAATTGAGACAGATCTTTGTTGAGGTCATTTGAGAAAGGGGAAAATATTATTATTACTTTCGCTGTTGCCTAGTTACAGCTCTCTTCTCTATATGTTTCAAATAATGGTAATTTTCTTAACGTCCTGTTCTGTTTTATTAACTATATATTAACTAATGTTAAATATATATTCTAAAAAGCAAAAGCAGATTTTGTTATATTTAAATTTTATTCCTTTGCCTTATATGTATTGTATATATATATATTCACAGGCTTTCTTCGAAGCCCACAAAGTTTTAACTTGCCATCTTATCGCCAGTTATACATATATATATATATACAACAAGCTATGTTTTGATTGTAAATATTATACACGATAATTGTGGTTTAATGATAACTCATTCCTTTTGTTCGACCTTTCTGGAGGTTAGTCATGAATGTTGCTTTTCCTTTAAACCATCCTGATAATATTTTAAAATTTCATTTTTAATTTAACAGTGCTCGCTTTGATAATTTTTGATTCTCTTTTATTTTAATTTCTATTTTTTTAACTTTGTTTTGTTATGATGTTGAGGAATTTTAATAATAATAGTTGTAATTTTATCTGTTGATCTAACTAAATATTATTACTATTTTTATAATATTTTTTTTGTAATTAATCATGTTTTGACATTTAAATGTTTACCAATAATAATATTAACTAACATAAAAATAATGTACCTTAATTTAGTCGCTAGCCGAGGTAAAGATCGAAAATTCAGACTCAAAATTGTCTTTTACAAGCCTAATTTTACCGCGACTGGTTCATTCATTTAAATAATCAATTGAGTCAAACACCCTTCATATCAGTGGATAGATATCACTCGAAAACAAAGTCATTTATTAATACTCAATTTAAAAAGTCTTCGTTTTTTGGTTATGTAAAAAAAAGAGACTTGCTAATTATTGAAGGTCAACAATTACTGAGAATAGTTCATTATTACATTTAATATTCAGTGTGGCATCTTTATAGTTTATAGTGGGGTATTCACAACCCCAAATCAACTATACTCTTCATAATTTTTACTCTTTCACAAAATTTGTGTAATTTCCAGAATTTAGTTATATTCTTTGCACCAACCGTCAATTATATATGAAGTTTTGAATTGCCTAATATATTCATGTTCTAACACGTTCCTTAAATTCTGTGTGTAGTAAAGCAAACGTTTGTTCCGAGTTATTGGACTCTCAATGGATATGCAATACTGGAATTTCACTAAAGTTTAAAAATCGCTTAATCGGCCAAGGATACAATTGAAACTAGTTTTGCAATTTATCTTTAAGTTTTGTAATCTTTAATAAATTAATATGCCGATTTTAGCGCGATTGTTATGGGAAAAGTATGGTAGCCTTATTTCACATTGATAATAGTAGCTTTTCTGAAAGTTTAAATATAATGCTAAATCTAACGCGATTTTCAAAACGAGACTAATTGTGCTCCTCGGTGACTAGCGTGTCTGATTTCGTTATATGCAATTAGGCCCATCACCCTCCTCTTCGTCATTGCAAAGATTTCTTTAAAGCTTTTGATGAAATTCCCTTCAACGCTGTTCTCAACACCTTCTACAAGCTTGGCGGAAGCAAACAATTAATCACATGATGTTTGACTTTTTCCAAGAACGTTGTCAATGCTTTAGGAACGGGAAAGAGTTTTCGGACTGGACCTCTGTCACCAGCGGCGTATCTCAAGTCAGCATTATTGCCCCCTTCTGCTTTGCAGATGTCACAGACAGCCTTAAGCAGCTAAACAACAACACAATGTATATATACCCATCTCCTTGGCAACAACGAAGAAGATACACTCCAGGAGGAATTTACTCATCTGAATAACTGGGCGAGTGAAAATAGCCATATTATCAACAGAGTTAGAACCAAGGAAGTGGTCACGAGCACAAAGAACACCATTACTACATCACCTGTTCAAGTCTCTGGTTCGACCATATAGAACAAGTTAAAGACTCCAGTCTTCATGGAGTCATTATCTCTGGTAATCTTCGGTGGGACAAACATGTTGAAACAGCGGTCTAGAAGGGAAGAATAAAATACTATTTGACATTAAGATTCTAAAATCTATTGGCGTTCAAAACACTGACTCTTAGATCTATTACAATAGTTTCAGCCGCTCCATTCTTACTTACGGTTTTCTCGCTCTATGCAACCAGTTTCAGAAGAACTTGAACCAGCTGAAAAAGGCCGAAACAAAGGGCAACGGAAATAATTGGTGTGGAATACAAAGTCAACCTCGTGGACTTAACGGAGAATACAATGTCAAAATCTGACCCGGCAGATGACAGGACCAACATCTTTTGTACACGATCTCCTACCTCCATATCAAATGTGTTGTTATGAAACGCGCTAATCAATTTTTCTGGTCCCCTTCTGTAGAACATCAAGATACACAAATTCTACTGTCCGGTATTTATAATGACATATTAAATAATTTACTTCCCTCTCTGGATTTCTCTTTGCATTTATTCCGATGATTTCGTTTATTGAATTTCCAGCTGCTATTACCCGCTCACTCACCCATGTAAAATCTCACAGATATGTTGAAAATTTTAATATCGGCGTCTTTTTATATAGATAGCTCTATAAGAATGTCATTATACTTAGACACTATAAGCTACCCAATAATCTGAGAATTACTTGCTCATTAGTATTGACTACCATGGCTTGTATGATGGTTAATTCACTATATCACGTAAAGAAAATGACAATATTGCGTTGCTCGAGGCAATATTATTGTAATTAACCTTATTCTGATCTTGTACCCATCTATATAATAAAATGAGTATAACACCAGGGAAATATTTCATATAGTTTGGTCTAACCATATTAACTACTTTTTGTATATTATTTAGGAGTGTCATTGTTGCATTGTTCATTATTTTCGGTTTATAATTTTGTTTAATTAATGTTGAATCCACAAACGGATGGAGATGGGATAACGTTAGTGCCTTATTTTAACATTAAATGTAAATTTAATCGGTGATGAAATTACTGAAATTCCCAGAAAGTTTCTTTTAAATAACATGTTCAAGATTGTATTTAAACCAAAAAAGATTGCCGAGTGAGTTAATACACATATTCAACTATTTATTCGTTCAGTGATGACATTCAGTGTGTCAATCAGACTTGAACTAAAGAAGCTTACAAATAATTAATATAGCAGTTATAGGAGCACAAACAGGGTGTCCTATTATACATATACCTAATCCTATACAATATTAAAGGTTATAACGAACTTTAGTATTTGAAATAATATACTTGTTAAGTATAGACAAGACTCAAATGAATAAAGTTAGCCTACCAACATTTATAATAGCATAATAAGCAACATTACAATTCCTATTTACTTATTGCAAATTATAATAAACGTTATGTATATATATAGATTAATCCTTACCTACCTATGCTTCATAAGGTATTAAGCAAAATTTATGAAAATATTAAATTAAACGGCTATGTTTTGTGAACATATCATAGATTTAACAATATAATCGATATATCGATTTAACGATAATAAATGGATGTAACAATTTATGTAAGCGATAATTAAACAATAGTGGGATAATTTACTCGTTTTAATATTGATTCGTTCTTTTTAGTCTGTTGTTTTACAATTGTTTAACAATTATAGATTTTATTAAGGGATATTGTAAGACTACTATGCATTTACTATTTCCACCACGATTCATTCTCTGTATACACTGGATTGACGTGGCGATATTTAACGTAACAATGAATATATATATTACATGGACTGATTTCTTGAAAATATTGAAAACACATGTCGGTTATTAATTCCAATTTTTGCACGACTGAGTTATTACACTGTTATAGTCTTTTTCTCACACTTCTATTTTCTCCCTTTTCTCTGCACTTTATCTATGCGTACCTTAACTATACAGTTATGTATAGGCCCCATGAATAGAAAATCTATATAATTCGTAGCAAAATGTCATTATATGTATATATACATCTTAAACATAATCATCAACTATGTACAATGCGTTTGAAATGATTAAATATTCAATCATTGATGGAAGTGTTAATGTTAACTTGTTGCAAAATAGGCCTAATATTATACATCAAATAGCAAATAAATCGATAATGTAATCGAATCGAATCCGTGTCTTCGATGTTAGTTTACTTTAAAGATTACTGTTTATATTCACTAATAAAACTAAATATATATATAACAACATAACAGCGTGGTTTTTACACATTATATAACATATCTGAATAAATTGGAATTTGCAAATGGTTTTATTTTTTTATATGTATATATGATTTCACGAAGTTTTGAACTTTGCATAATATACAATATGTGGTTTTTATAAAGTTGAAATATATTATTTTCGATGTAGTCTTAGTGAAATATTTGAATTGCTTATTTCAATATGAATATTATAATAAATAAAAAATTACAAATAAGATAAATTATTAAACAATAAAAATAATTATTTTACCCAAATTATTTTTTCATTTTTATTTGCATTATACTTCATTTCTCACTGTTTGATATACATAACATTCTGTAAATACTTCATTTTTAGACTAAATTAATACATTCTTAAGTGAAAATGAATGCGTCATTAAAGCAAACATTAGGGCCATTCCTTTTTTTAATTCTTGTACGGTAATGATTTTGATTGGATCAAACTATCTTGGAAATCATCCTGATACTTTGTGGAAATATATTGTTATTTTCTTTTTTAGTCGAATTTAATCAAAACGAACAGAATATTTACTTTAGTCAAACGTATCTAATTTTAATGATTTATTTAGTTTTTTTGAATTATTTAATATTAATCAAAACAATTATATATTTTTTCAAATGATTTATATTTAAATAAACAAATTTCAGTACGACCCGAATACTAGAAAACAAAACATTTAGACTTGTAAAAATACACGTGCACCGTTTCAGATTGTGTGAAATTATATCAATCAAATAAAAAGCTTTAAAAAGATTCTACTTTGTTGCTGTGTCATATCGTTTCTGAAATTGGGTTTGGAGTATTTAAAAGTGGCGCTTCTTCGGGCTCAGTTTCATTTGTCGGCTTTGATAGTTTTTTTTAATTTATTATTCAGCTGAAAAATTGATTATAAAATCGCACAAACAAGTTGTCAAACTCAACTATACCCCTGACATTGACCTTGCATATATTTTGCATCATGTCACCCATTCTTGGGTCTATGAATACATCCCCGACATTTATAAGAGTCAACAACGAACACCTCTTCAAATATGCCAACGACTCCACAGAGGTTGTAAACCACAATCCTGACTTTCAACCAAAATCCGATATTGACCAATCCATTACAAAAATTTGCAAATGACTGCAAATAACTTGGCATCAGCGTTAGAGATAGAATAATTATGTGCTTCAACGCGCCCAATCTCAGAATTGAAACACAGAAGGAAATTAATGTTTTAGTAGCATAGTATTATTACCTTTAACGAGAAATTTGCCGCAATGCAAAATCCATCAGCCTAAAACTACACCTTATATTCGCTAACTTATAATGTTCTACCGAAAATAATGCTCTACTCCATTAAATACTAGACGATAGACATACAATCTTTGTGAAACTATTAAAAATAGCAGCTTCAATTATACATACCACTTGCTGCATAGACAATTATCCCTGATCTAATTACCGTACTTACAATTATTAGCTTACTCTATCAGAAAACTTAAATCGTTCATCCCCCGTTCACCATGAACAGTATACTAAAAACTTTTAATTACCTTTCTTTACATTTTGTTAATTTTTGAATTTGATAAAAATAGTTTGACCATCCGATATATATATATATATATATATATAAATACCCCTAACAATTTTAACCCAAAATTTCGTTGGTTTACTGTATTTATTCTCGTTCCACCATTTCCGCCTTAGAAATACGCCTTATTATTATTATTATTATATAAATTAATTCATACCAATCTTGTGTACATATAACTATAGAATAATATGTTTTGTTTAATGTAACATAATATATTTATGAAAGTCTTGTTCGCAGAAAAACAAACTTTACAGAAATGTTAAAGATTTTTGTATTTTATTCCCAGATGATATCATTAACCAAAGTAATCTATTATATATAAGTTCACTTTCTTGAATGTCACTTAAATGAAAACAACTCTTAGCGTTATGCTTCTTTTTGTCCTGGAACTTTGATGTTAATGCAATTAGATAAAAGTTGACAAATATATATTTCCACATAGTCTCTGTACAATGCAAAGGTTTCCACATAGTCTCTGTACAATGCAAAGGTTTCTACATAGTCTCTGTACAATGCAAAGGTTTCCACATAGTCTCTGTACAATGCAAAGGTTTCCACATAGTCTCTGTACAA